>LKNJ01007287.1:0-13118 GCA_002120245.1 Maccullochella peelii
TATATATATATATATTCACCAACAGAATGGAATTTCAAATGCTATGATCCCAATCAGGCATGCTCAATCTCAAACAAAGGATTTCAAATTACAGCCATGACTTGTTAATTATATTCCTGCTAAACAAACTTGGAGACTTTTCACCCCAATAAAGCAAGACACTGTCATCTGAACAAAGACACAAAGTTTGAACAATGACAAGTTAAGCTAAGTGCTCTGGATACATCACAAGGTTGATGTTGCTCCGGTCACAAACTGTTGGCAACATTATTTTTCACAAAGATAGAAAGTTTCAAAAGAACAACAAGGCCACTTCATGAAGGCAGAGGTATACGATAAACAAATTCAAACCTTCTGGAAGAGACATGGCCAAACCTGGTGGCAGTGAGTGTAGTTCACTACATGCATGTGTAAACATGTGTAATTTATTTCTGCATGCATGAAGACTCAACAGGTGTGTGTAAGCTTGACAAACCAGAAATAGAAGTGACTTAAAATGGCTGCAGTAAAAGAGACCAGCGAGGTGGTGTGAGGATTTAGCTTGGTCATCAAAATCGCAGAAACCCAAATTAGCTCAGGTTCCTTTTTTTAAATTTTTTTTAGGGTTTAATTACAGTGTAGAGATTCGATTTTTTATTTTATTTTAAACAAACTGGGGATTGATCAGGGGTTCGTATCAATCATGTACTGCATGATTGCTGTAAACTGCTTTGTGGTTGGCTGAAGGCTGAAACATACCTTATTTCTTACTTTCTTACTTTTTGTTAGCCAGCCATGGCTGCTTGCTGCACACGTCACTGGGCATGAACCTGTCCGGTCATCTGGTCGGGTCACTTGGGTTTAACGTAGATTTATTTTGATTTCAGCTGTGAGATACATAGATGCACTTTTTTTTGGCAGTTACACACAAAGCTGTTTGCTTTGACATCGATTCATTTGGGGCTTCATTATTTGAGGGAACACACTACTAATATGGGTGTAGGAATTATTAAACTTTGCTCACAAATTATTCATTTTAGAATTTAATGGTGTAAAAATCATAGGTGGCAGGGTCAGCCAACGTGACAATTTTTACTAGTGGTCGAGTGTGGTACTGCAACAAATATGAACTAAAATGTGGCCCAGAAAACATTTTTTTCCTCATAGACCCCTGTTATAAAAGACATCTTAAAGATAATTTCACATCTTTGGTCAAAAAGAGTTTTTGAACTGTACGTTTCTATTAAATGTCTGTGCTTCAGTGTCAGCTTTCTCTGCGTGCATTACACTGTATATCTGTTGGGCTGGCAGCCTGGCAGAGATCTTTTGCAGTCTTGCATTTTCTAGATTCCTCGGTGGGAGCAACCACATTCCTGACTGTCGGTTCAAAGGTCACGTCACTTCTGCCCCCAGTGGTGTATCTCAAACAAACACGCACACACTCAAGTGGAAATGATAGACATGTACAGCATCTCTTTGAATCTATAGTTTATCATACTTTTTCCCCAGTTACATGTGGAATATTCAATCTGTTCAAATGCTATTTGAATGTAATCTAAATTACTAAATTATTGTCAATATTCTTGTAGTTTTGCAAAGACCGGTATAATTGTTTGCCAATGTAAGAATCCTCTATAGAAAATGTCCCATTTGATATCTACTAGACAGTCGAGGGGAGTCTTTTAAAGGTGATGGTTAAGACAGAAAGTTTAGGAATGTGCAACTGCCATGTTATGATGGCAACATGCTGTCGTTTGGTGAGGTAAGGTTGAACCTACATGTGTGACGACATAGAAGAAGTCCAGTATCCAGGGATTGAAATCCACAGGAGCACTGAAACAGAGTTAAGACAAGATTAGGCAAGCCTAGTGTTCCTGGAAAGCAGATTAACTTAGCCTTAGCCTAAATCACATTGAAATGTCACTGTGGATGTTACATTCCGCCAGTGTGATGGCATTGCTTTTGACACAGTGACTGCACTAATACTACGTGATGTGATTACATGCTGAAATGTTACACAAGACTGACTTTAGTTAGAATGAAATGAACACTACTGTAAAAAAACAAACAATAAATAGAACAAATGTACTGTTTCTTAGGTACAAAACTATCGATTAACAGCTCTGTGAATATCAAATCTCTTACACACACACAGTCCTTCACAAGCACCCTTTATTTGACAAGCCTAATCTTTCCCAACACAAGAAGTGAAAATAAGCAGGCACATCAGCCTAATTAAAGGGACTTTCATTCAAATTAACACACACTCTCTCTCTCTCCCTCACACACACACACACAACCCTCTGATGACCTATTAGCTACACAATGACCAGGACAATGCTTCTCTGTCACACATTCAGTTCTCCAGGGGGTAAAGCTGGGTTTAGATTTAGGAATGTCATAAAAGTGTCCGTAGGGGGAAAAGAATGCCTTCAAAATCTCTGTAAACGCTCTCTAGATAAGACAACAGGTTGCATATAGTGAATCTTTCAGCTCGCCATATCTGTACAAGCAGATTCATCACTTATCTCTTAAAGCTCTTATCCAGGGTCGTTGTGCGTCGTCCTCCTCCCCTTTATCTGCATTTGACCCTGGGCTTTTTTGGCACGGCAGGGGTGTGAAAGTCAGTTTGACCTCTTGGGGTAACCTCAAACACAAATCACCGTGTGCTCCACAAAGCGCTGAGACAGAGGGCCTTGAGCAAATGAGCAATGACCACAAAATGGTAACCTTTATTTCCAGCACAATAAGCAGTTCTCAGGCGAGCCCCTCGCAAGTATGCAAGATCAAAGTGTATTGTTCATGTGTGAGAGATATATCCTCCCTTTGAGAAGTAAAGTTCACCTCGCTGCAGCTTTGCTTGGCTTCTTAAATCGTGTAGAAACTTTCAGAGGCAACATTTGATTGCTTTCTAAAAGACAAAGTGCAGGAAGGAGATCGGCTTGCTTGTATTTGTTGCAGGGCTTCAGGGTAATCTGGTATTGTCGGGGGGGGTTTTTGAGGCCTTGGGGTCCTGCTCTCTGCATCTCTGAAGAGAGAGATCCTCCACATCCTTCCTGTGCGTGCGAGTGTGTGTTTGTGTGTGTGTGCTGGCCCACACAGCCCACTCTCTTTGCTCTTTGACTCCAATGGCCATATAAGGCGGCCAGCACCATGGTAACCGCAGGGCTTGAATAGCAGTGTCAAATCCCTGGGAGCACACACACACATAGACTGCCCCCTCCCCCTCTGCACACACTCTTGCTCCCTCCCTCCCTCTCTCTCTCTCGCTTTGCTTGATCTCTCTCAAACACACACAAATAGGTTGGAGGAAAACAGACAAGAGGAAAGAGGGGCGAGGAGAAAAAAACCCCCCCAAAAAAAAGCAAACGCTGAGAAATCCAGCCTGTCTCGGGCTGTGGCCATATTCTTGAATCATAATTTGATTTGTGGACTCAGAGAGAAAGAGGGGGAAGAGGAGCACCCATCCCTTCCACCCCCCACCTCTTGTTCTCCTGAGCCATAGGGAAAGGCTTCACACACACACACACACACAGAAAGCAGCACACAGGGCTAGGCCGCAAGTCATTAGTTCTTGGTGGGCAAGCACTGACAAAAGGCTGGAGAGAGAAGCCCGCATGAGTGCCTGGCGAGCAACCACAGGAACTACGGAGGGCTGAGCTACGGACGCGCTCCTGCCGTTCTTGACTGTTTTGTGTGTTTTTTTCCTGGAAGGGAAGAGGCAGCACGGAGGATATTGTCACAACCGAGCGCTCGTGCTACAACAAGCAGCGCAAGAGAGATCACTTCCTCGTGTCGAGGATCTGCTTGTGTTGTGCATTTTGAAGGCGATCAGCGCAGACAGTCCACGTCGCCCCGTCTGCCGCTGCAGCTGCCGCAGTCGAAGGAGCCCACGGCCACATGAAAGCGATGTTGTTGTTGCTGTGGGGACATCAGCTTGTTTTGCTTGACGTGGAGCGTCTTCGCTGCGTGTCACAATGCTGCCGCTGAGGGGTTTACAGCAGAATAGGGGAGCTGTGTCTGCAGCCTCGCTGGATGGAGGGAAGATCTAGAGCGAGAGAAGGATTTCTTTTCTGGTGAGGGAAGCCACAGACACAGCACGGTAAGGTAAGCTTTAGCATCATTTCCGGAAGGATTTGGAGGTGAACATTTGGGTAGATAGTCGCCTTATATGAGGAATAATCGGAGCGAGCAAAGACAAATGCAGTGTAAGGGGTACTTTAAGAGGGGTGGTCAAAGCCTCTCCAGGCATGTGCTAAGGCGAGCACACTGAGGTCCTTTTTCAGCCATTACTGTCGCTACAGAGAAAGAGCTGGGAGTGTGTGTGTGTGTGTGTGTGTGTGTGTGAGTGAGTGAGTGAGTGAAGAAGACAGCAGTATGTGGGGCTGTGCGTGTGGTGGAGGGGGTTTTCACCTTTTCATGTCATTTGCTCACAAATCGTTCTGCCTTTGCTCTCTTTTAAGGAGAGCTGTACGTTTGACGTGTGAAAGGTTCCTCAGCTGAGCACCGTGCGGCCGGGCTTCCCTTACACCGCCTCAGGAACTGGACAAAACAGCACACAGCGGCTACCAGTTGGATAAAGGAACCCACAAGCATGCAAAACTAAAAGTTGCCACACTGAGACTGTTTCCAGGTCATAGTGGAGTGGGAGGAGACAGAACTGCTCGTTCTTTCTGCCAAATACCCTCCTCCTCCTCAATGCTTTTTTCCCCCACATTGACATCTGCTTGTTTAACCTGAGGACTTTTTTTTCTCCTCTCAGTTCTGCCATTAAATGCTCAATAATCAAGAAACTTAATTAACAAATGAGAGCACAGGCAAGCAGAAAATAGAGATTCTCTCCCGGTGAGAGGAAACACACAATCTGGACTTCTGATGTTCATGTTACCTTGACAGCAACCAGAGATCTTGGCTGCCTGTCCCATTTTCTTCTGCGGTGGTTCGGTTACCAAGCGATGGCCATGGTGAGTGGGGGCTGGGGAGATCCCAATGGGGGCACAAACGGATTGGGGGACAAGAGCTACCTGAGGGGGGGGGAGGAGGAGGACGGCTCTCCCCAGGCGGGGGGCAGCGACATGGAGGCCGGCGACGATGACAAGGCGTGCGTGGTGGACTGCGTGGTGTGCGGGGACAAGTCCAGCGGGAAACACTACGGCGTCTTCACCTGCGAGGGCTGCAAGAGCTTCTTCAAGAGGAGCGTGAGACGCAACCTCAGCTACACATGCAGGTGAGAGAGGGGCATTGTGGGTAATGTCTTGTTTGATCAAACTCTAATTTAAAACAAAAAACCGCTGAAAGCTGAAAATATACAAGTTACAGCGACACATGGTTATATATTGACAGATGATGATAATAGAGTGATAAACACAAACAAATGGCTGCTGTCTTTCTAACAACATGTTGAGTTTTGTGTCGGTGTTAATGAACAAACTCATTCCACATGATATATTTCTGCCTTTTTTTTTGTTCTAATGGAAATGCTTTTTTTAGTTTTCATTTCAGGTGTTCTATTTAATGACAATTATTATTTAAACAAAATGGTGAGAAATTCCTGAATGAATGATGCATAAAGATAGTTATGGTGATGGTGTGCAGAGCTGTTGCAGTCACACAAAGCAATGTGTGAAAAATGTCATATAAGACACCGAAAACACCTACAATATTAAAGGTGTCTCTATAATAGAACTGAAATAATTAATCGATTAGTCGATCAGCAACCGTTTGAGTACATTTTCAAGCTAACATTGCGGCATCGTCTGGTTCCATCTTCTCAAATGTGAGAATTTTCAGCTTCTTTTTTGTCTCGTGTGATAGTACACTGATTATCTTTGCATTTTGGACTCTAGGTCAAATAAAACAAGTAAACTGAATCCGTTACCTTCAGCTCCAGGAAAATTGTGATGGATATTTTTCACTGTTCTCAATCACATTTTACTGATTAAACAATTAATCGAGAAAAAAGTGGCAGCCCTACTTTGCTATAATGTTTTGAAGCATGCCATACAAAGAAGCACAAATAAAGGTGTCCCTGTAATCGAGAAGTATATCCACATCCAAATTGTTTCAGCTCTACTTGAGTTGAATAAGAATGAAAGAGTATGTAGTAAAGTGCACATAAAAACAGTTAAGCTGTGTTATTGAAATAACACTGAATGGTGCGATTTGCTTTCCAAGCATGATCACGTTTCCTGTAGCCTAATGGAAAATCATGATGCACTAATAATGTTCAGGAGCACTGTAAAAAGGAAGTGTTGGTATCATGCTGTAGATACTAATATATAATCTGTGAAAACAGCTTTTCATATACATTAACATGTTTTTGAATAGAAGACATGACTATGCATCGCTGAGCAGCTTTTCTTTTTCACATTTTCATTCCCCTTAAAGTAGGATTGGTTACATGTGTGTCATTACGTTTAGATGATCTTGATAAGTTGGTGCCATTGTAACTACAATCACCTGTAGTCTCATAATCATTCGTTCACGTTCCCAGGTCAAACAGAGAGTGTCAGATTGACCAGCACCACAGGAACCAGTGCCAGTACTGTCGACTGAAGAAGTGCTTCCGTGTTGGCATGCGCAAAGAAGGTATCTGTCTACCCCGATCCATAAATCCACTCTGATCCCTTGCAAAGGACCGGAGACACCGTGGGACACGCTGTGATTGTACACGTGCAATATTCCAAATACTGCAAGTGAATTGATATAAAAAATGACAATAATTGATATTTCCTTCAGTGAAGAGCCATTTTGTTACTTCAATCGGCTGCTCTTAGAAGAGAAGAAAATCAATCACAGTCAAATTTGCCTTCGTCGTTATCTTGCCTCTTCTTCTCCATGAGCTCCACAGTGCAGAGAAAATGCCATACATGGCTGTCTAGGCCCTATCATGGCTAAGCTAGCCATGCGTGTCAGCTCAATGCCATGTACTAAGTGGCTTAATCTAGTGCCTGTGTAAGAGTGACTGAGAGGGATACAGTGCTAAGACACCTGCGTCCCAGAGCCTTAAGCCTCTGGTTGAAGCTACAGAAACCCCTCTGCCTTGTTGGCTCGATCAGGCAGAATCCAATATGGGGATTTCACCTTAAGTGGTGGAGCCCAAGTGACACATCATTCAATGTCATGCCGATAGAGACACAGAAACAACTAATGAATAAATACAGTGCACAGATAGATACTCGCAAATTTGTATGGCTTTTCAATAAAACCTTTAACCTTTGAAGGTTTGTGATCTTTAAAAACAACCTGATGTGTCTCTGAGTTGTTTTCCCCTCATACTGAAAGATCGTAAAGCATGCTAATGGGACAAATTATGGCTCCCTAAAGAGAAATTTCCTCTACTTGACCACCTCCACAGAGAGGTCAGGGACAGCTACAGAGCAGCATTCCCGGGGCTGGAATGGATTCAGTGTCTTGCTCAAGGACACTTAAACAGGGCAGATGCTTACCACATGAATTCATATCCCCAAATGAATGAGTCTCTATTCAGTAGTCTGCCCTGCTGTCTTGGTTCTGGCAGTAGTGCTGTCTGTCACGGCTATGGTACTTTCTCTACACTAAGTGATGTACTCGGTCTCATAGGGTGTTTTTGAGTGTGTGCAAAGATTGGAATATACTTTAAGGTTACTGCAATAACATGTTGTAATTCCCCTCCACAATTAATATTGCAGAGGTGTAAAATTTTAATGGAGAGTAAATTCACGTCTCAGAGTCTTTGTTTCATTTCCTAAGATAACCTTCATCTAGCCTGACGGGCACAAGAATATTTCTCCTCACTTTCACGCCCTTCTTGAGGAATCAGTCTGGGCTCGATTTTGCCTCCTTTAATCTTGAAGAATAGCTTCCTAATTGGGTCAAGCCTGTCTGCTGATAATCTGACATACTGGCTGAGCTCCGTTTTAACTTTTCTTCCTCTCTGTTTTCCCCTCCTTTACCTCCCCTTGTCATTCACCATTTTCTCCTCTCTATAATCTTCTCTTGTCCACTCCCCTTGCTTTCATCTCCTCTCTTTTCCCCCCCCTCTCTTCCCCTCCCCTTTGTCCCCCAACCAAACTACAGCAGTTCAACGCGGTCGCATCCCACCTCAACCAAGCCTCAGCCCCTCCATCACACCCATTGGTGGCGCCAGCGGCCTGGGTGGCGAGTTCTATAATAACAACAACGGTGGAAGTGGCGGAGGTCAGCCAGTGTCAGAGCTCATTTCCCAGCTGCTGCGAGCCGAACCGTACCCCAGCAGTCGGTATGGACACCAGTACAACCAACAGGCCGGTCCGGATAACGCCATGGGGATCGATAACATCTGTGAACTAGCTGCCAGGCTACTCTTCAGCACTGTGGAGTGGGCCAGAAACATCCCTTATTTCCCTGAGCTGCCTGTATCAGACCAGGTTAGTAGATTACATTTAATTTAAAAGGTAAACAAGTATGGTTTGGATGCACAGTTACTACCTCATTATCAGAAGGTATTCTTGGAAATGTAGGAGAGAAACATAAAAAGATATGTTGAAGGAAAGTGTCTACATCAACACATAAATATACAATGAATACAGTGAACATTAAAAATGGATAGGTGTGTAGGGCAATCTGATTAACACGCTAACAAATCCACAGGTGGCCCTGCTGAGGCTGAGCTGGAGCGAGCTGTTCATCCTCAACGCGGCCCAGTCGGCCCTGCCGCTCCACATGGCTCCCTTGTTGGCCGCTGCCGGCTTCCACTCCTCGCCCATGTCTGCGGAGCGCGTGGTGTCCTTCATGGACCAGGTGAGGGTGTTCCAGGACCAAGTGGACAAGCTGACCAGGCTGCAGGTGGACTCGGCAGAGTACAGCTGTCTCAAGGCCATCGCGCTGTTCTCACCAGGTGATTGTTGCTGCTCTTCTGCTTTATCGGCTGTTATTGTAACACAATGTGCTGCAGAACCACACCAGGCTGTGCGATTAGGCATAAGTGTTGTATGTCTATAATGTTGTTGGACTTGTGAGAACCGGATAAAAAAAAAAAACAGGTCAAAATGAGTGCAGCTGTGGCTCAGATATTCAGACTTTTAGTCTCTAGTATGGACAATCGCCAAAAACACTAGATCCTACATTTCCCATAATGCAACTTCGTAGTGTCTTTCATGAGACCCTCCCTGCCTTGTAAACGCCCACATCTTCCAAACTCCACACCTCCTGTTTTTAACGCAAGCTTTCAACCCTGATGACATCACTATGACATCATCAGGGTTATGTCCTCAGACTTGTCAAAGCTCCTCCAGAGCAACAGTAAGACACTAAACAACTGTTTTCACAGGCTGAGTAGGACTAAGCATGACTAGAATGTGCCCCTCTAATACATAACCATGAATAGGAATTGAACACACAAAAATTAAAAGTCTAAAAGCACATTACAGGCCCACAACAGTAAAACTGTTAAAAGCTTCATATTTGCAAACCTTGTCTGGAGAACCGTGGGTATGTTTGCCACCTTAATGTGGGAATTTATTTACTATGGCACCATCTTCTGGCTTATTAATGGAAATGCAATAATGTACTATGTGCTGCATAATTTAGTGCTGTCACTGATTATTATGCAGCACTGTGCATTGTAAGACTTTTTTAAGTGGCTTCCTTACACAGATTGCTGAGTGGGAATTCCTCCTTCAAAAGCATTCAGATCTAAAAAAAAATTGCAGGATATGGTCTTTTAGTTTTAAAAAGTTATGTTCGGGGTTTAGAGGTGTTAAATGATGTGTTCTTCTTATAGTGTAGACATAATGAGGCACTATATTTGTACATGTTCCCTTCAGAGGCATTTTATCACATTATCTGCTGGGATTTCAACCTTCCTCTCAGCTCATCACGACTCTTTATATAACCTGCCCACACTATTAAGTAACTGCTTCCTCCTCCCTCCCTCCCTCTCAGACGCCTGTGGTCTAACAGACCCAGTCCACGTGGAGTCCCTGCAGGAGAAGGCTCAGGTGGCTCTGACAGAGTATGAGAGGATGCAGTACCCGAGTCAGCCTCAGCGCTTCGGACGCCTGCTCCTGCGCCTCCCAGCCCTGCGCGCCGTTCCCGCCAGCCTCATCTCACAGCTCTTTTTCATGCGCCTGGTAGGAAAGACACCCATCGAGACGCTGATCCGTGACATGCAGCTCTCCGGAAGCTCAATCAGCTGGCCGTATGTCCCAGGACAGTAGCCCCCCTACAGACGAGGTCTCCGTCTGGAATTAGTGACGACAAGGACCCACAGGAAACCTCTTGACTCATCGCTATCCATCTGTGTGGTTATGAAACTGCAGTGCCAGCTGGCCATCATATGTACTGTACTGTAACCGCTCTATTCCCCCTCATGAAACGAGCCCTCTGTCTCCACACGGGACTCCAGAGAAGAGAGGAGCCGGTGCCAGGCTGGCTCTGTCTTGGTGCCAGCCCACTCGTTCTGGTGCCAGGTCTTAGGCCAGAGACAAGCTCTTCATGCTGGGTTCCGATATGGCCACCACAGCCAGTCATGTCACCACCCACATGCCATAGTGACTAAAGACGCCTCAGTTTCATGTAGAGGGCCCAGCACCCTGCTACAAATACATCTAGAGGACAAAACTGTTCCGCCACTGAAAGTCAGCAGAACAGTTTTTCCCACACTGGGCTCATTTTTCATGGCTCACCATTTGTGATACAGTGACCTTTTTATCCACACAACTGGTGACATTACAATACAGTATCATGATTTGAATGGATCTAATTGAAGCATCAGGAAGCTGTGGCTGTACAGTGAACTGAATATAAGACACATTAAAAGGGCCTCATTGAAGAGAAAATTCTGAACGCTCTCTTAGCTCAACAATGAGGAAGAAGCCAAGGAACTGATCAAATGGAACAGAAACAAACTAAAACCAAGGAAAAATCAACCAAAGTATATCATGTCATCCTCAGAGATGGTTTTTAATTAGTACACGAAGCAGAGAGAAAGAGACGAACGGACTCTCGTGACTGCCATCAAGTGAACAATGCATTTACATTTATTCACAGGGCTCACTGTTGCTGTAGTTGAAGAAGATTGAAAGAAAAAAAAAGTCACAGTTAAATGAGAACGGACTAATACCTCACTAGACATCAGAATGCTTTAGTCTGATATTTCCTAAACACAAACCTCTGTAAATGTTGTTCACCAGAAACCGCCTTCTTTTTGACAACTGCCTTGTTATTCAGTATGAATTTGGGACATCTATGAAATATGAAATGAGTCTTCTGAGCGTCACAAACATTCGTCTTGTATCTTTTTAAAAAAAGATCCCCAAAGTGATTTTCACTTGTGTTTTGAATATGAGTTTTGGGTGACAGAATATGGTGAATTCAGCTATTAAACATTGTTTGGATCAACCTTTTTTTAAAAGTTGAGAATGGCAGGCTGACGTCAACTTGGGTTCTACTACAACAAACAATTCAAGACAGTAAGAATTAGCTCAACAAATGTAGTTGGTGATGAGAGTTTATAACCAACACTACCAGTTAAATACCAGTTTACGTTGATCAATGCTGTCACTGGGGGTAATGATCCCTTGAAAAATGTATTGAAATGTATATATATTGAGGCCGACCTTGTCTTTTTGCATGTTCAAATGTTGTTTTGGATCTCTGCTGAGTTGAGACTGTTTCATTATTTTACATTATGTAATTCAAGATTCATTTAAACATTAAAGTATTGCTTTTACTGTTTTTCTTCTGTATGTATTTACATGAAAATACCTCTGTCATCTGTTCAGATGTCAAAAAAGAAGCTTACCGTCATGCCATTACAGCTGATATGATCACTCCAAGCATCTGAGTGAGTCGATATTGTAATGGATGAAGATCTGGTGGGAAAACTGCACTTGGAGGATATTCAATGCCAAAACATCACACTATCTGTGGTGAGTTAAAAGGAAGACCGGGCCCTGATTTGCTGGTCCATCAGGATTTACCTCACACAGGTATTTCAAGAGGCAAATTTACAAAACGACGAAATCAACTCTAAATGCAACATATTTCAGCGTTTAGTGATGTAAGGAAGGCGGTAACTGCTTCTTGATCTACCACCGGGCCTTTTGAAAGTTGTTTTGGATATTCTTCTTTTAGGCAACAACTCACACAATCATGTCATTGAGAGAGAAAAAATAAATATAGTATTAATGTTTTCTTATCTTTGTGTTATCGAGTTTTTAAAATTTCACGTGTATGGCAACGTTATTAAAAGAATCAAAAGATGACTATTTGTCTTTATGTTTTTGTTTTTTCAAATTACTTGAAAAAGTGTTGTAATTACATCTATATGAAGAATGCCAAATAAACACTGCAACATGTACCATGAATGTATAAGTGTATTAATGAAAGTGAATTAATATGCCAAAAACTGAGGGGTTTTAACTTCTGATTTACTAATTTACTAAATTTACTAAACTAATTTCCTCCTTTGCTGTTGCTCTATCTTCATTCATACATTAGTTCTGTATAAAAACTTAATTAGTTCCCACACTACAACACTCTAACAATTAAACATTAAATTAAAATTGTCACTGAAATGGAAAGTAACTACAATGTACAACAAATTCAAATGTTAACTGTGCCATGTTTAGAAGCAGTTTATATTACAACCACACAGAGAAAAGTCTATCAGACAGCTGCAAAAGTAATAAGTTGTAAACATCAGGGTCAAAAAGTTCAGTTCAGTTCAGTGACTGTAAGGCCAATATGGTGGCCATGTTGGTATGGGCTGAACTGTTACAGTTCAAACAGAAAAGCAGTAAAACTGAAGAGAAAAGGGAGGATAAATCTTTGTTTTGTCAGCCAGTGTTCATCCTCAGCTGTTTGGACAGATTATTAAAACACACTAATAAAGACCTTGGTCGTAGATTTTCACCAGACGTTTGATGTGGAAAAGTTTTTGCCGAAGTTCTTTGCACTGCTTCTTCTTAGCTTGATAGTCTGGCGTCTAGAAGGAAAGAGAAATTTAAGCAAGCGAGTATTAAAAACAAATTCACTCATTCGCTTTTTCGCAGACAGATAAGAATATCAATACCACTCTCATATCTATACATTAAGTATGAAGGTACAGTGGGGCAAAAAAGTATTTAGTCAGCCACCAATTGTGCAAGTTCTCCCACTTAAAAAGATGAGGGAGG
>LKNJ01007288.1:0-13109 GCA_002120245.1 Maccullochella peelii
TGTTCCAGAGTTACTGGTTCTTGTGATTCCATGCACCAACCTATCTGTGCCTTCCTCCGTAAGTGTTTGTGACTTCTGGGCTTTGTTGTGTTGTCTTCATTTGTGAACCCATCATTTACAAATAAACAGTCAAACTTACCTTACCCTCCGGAGATGTGTGCTTTTGGGTTCTCCTTCTACCACACACATCCTAACACATAAGAATAGTCTGCCATACTTTATATATCAAAAATATAATAGAAAAGGTTTAACTGGAAAGGTTAAAGGTACACTGTTTGCAAGAAAACGCCACAGGGCCCCTTTAACATGTAATGCTGGTCTGCTGGAACTCCATTAATGTTTTGGGTGGGATATTGCCACTACAGACATCTCTTACAGTCATCAAAAACTGGAAGTTTAAACATCAAGGAGACAAATGAACAGTGACACTAAAAGAACATTAATTAATGCAAAACCAAAAAGTAAAACTTGAATTGATGTTTCTTTTTTTACTATGAGTTTTTAATGCATCATTTAAATGCTAATTTAATGAATAAGTTTGTGAATTTATTATGATTAAACACTGTAAAAGTCTACTGGCTGTAAATTATTTCAGGACCAGACGTCATAAATGGAGACCCGGAGCGTCATACAAGTTCGGACAGGTGGCTGTCTGCACGCTGATAAATGTTTGGGCACATTAGATCTCTAATGACTCGACTTCTTGTTCCTCTGCACTCCCTCTTTGATGAAACCGTGAATTCTTCTGTTCACTTGCAGACACTTTATTTGCTATTCATCAGTGTCCAAGAATCAGGAAACTTTTCTGAATGGCCGCCAACATCGCACCATCTGTCTCCACCTGTCCAACGCTGGAGGTGCTGCATGAGAAATTGATGTTGGATGCTCCAGCTCCACCTGCAAGAAAAGGAGAGGCAAAAAAAGGTGCAGGCTAACAACTGCTAACTAACTTATAACAGGGCAATGGTACAAACATGCGTTCCACCATGAATTAGATGAATTATTCATCCGCTGGGCTAATCAGTCACCTTGATCTTTGCTGGTGTCATCTCCCTCTCCCTGAGCTGCTCTCTGACGCTAGATATGTGGATGAATAAACAAAGAAATGATTCCAGATAAAGAACGAATGTTCCTTGATATGTATTTGAGAACAGATGTTGGAAGCCACAGAAGTTTGTGCCCTGCTGAGCATCTGCCTTTGCAAATTGATTACCCGGGGGAAGCCAGACTCTGCCCACCACCACACACAAACCACAGCTGCCGCTTTGATTAGAGGTTGAATGCAAGTCTGCTGTTTCCCCCCCCGCAAATGTCCAACTCTGAACTTGGACCAACGTTATCTATGGAGAACAGAGACAGCAGGGGGCCAGGGTGAGCAGACACGTTGTTGAGCAGATTGATGACGTTATCTGGGCTGGTCAGACTAAGTTGGACTGAGTCTGTTGGAGCTTGAGCCAGTTGTTGTTAAGAGCAGGGAGATAAAATCATACAGTGTGTGGTTCTCAATAAGAGCGTCTTAAACACTGGAGTCAGGACTGTTGACTTCACACGGTGAAAACAGCAAACAAACAGGAAATATGTTTGTTTTCACCGGTAAAACCTTGTTTATACTCGTGTGAGGCACCGTTATGCTGGCCTCCGCAGATGTCGCTTGAGCTATGAGCCTGCACAGAGGCGTTTAAGCTTAACGTGCTATTCGTTGCAGTATTCCCCAAAACACCAAGGGGCGTATAAAAGAAAACGTGAATAAGAATAAGCAAGAAAAGTGTTACCAGAAGGTCATCATAAACCAACACCAACGCTGCATTAGCGCTTGTTGTTGCTGAGGAAGAATTTATCTGTTTTTATCTATTAAATGTGGTGTCAATCTCTCTCCATGAGTCCAGAATCATTTGGCTGATAGAGGTGCTTGTAAAGGCGTACTTGCTTGGCCTGTCCCACTTCGAAGGCGTCCATGTTGAAATGAGGAGGTGCACGACCAAGCAAGAACTTGTGGAGCCTTGGCACTAAATGCAAGGTAGCGTGATGATGTTATTTTTTGCGCGTCGAGCATAAATCCCACTTTACTCTCTCTGCAGAGTTTACAGTCCTTGTGGCCTTCGTCATTCCTTTAATTTAAATGTGGCTTTTTAACTAAATTACATCAGCACACAAATTAATCATTTGTAGTTTTACTTTGTGCAGGCAGTGAAGCTGGTCTGCAGCTGGAGGACCACCTGCAATATTGTTTAACCTTATAGTCTGTATAGTCTGAAC
This sequence comes from Maccullochella peelii, assembly GCA_002120245.1. Classification (NCBI taxonomy): domain Eukaryota; kingdom Metazoa; phylum Chordata; class Actinopteri; order Centrarchiformes; family Percichthyidae; genus Maccullochella; species Maccullochella peelii. Next base: position 2,257 of record LKNJ01007288.1, read on the forward strand.
ATTTTGGTGCAGTATGATACAGATGATTCCTGCCAGATATGACTTAATACTCACAAATGATTTACTCAACAATCTATCAGTCTATTGACCACAAAGCAAACCTTTATTTTTATTTATTGACAACTGGCCATTCGAGGAGCTGAAGTTTGCTGCACTCATTAAAGTAAGGCAGAAGTTAAACATCTCAAAGCAGGAAATTGGTCTCTGGTTTATCGTCCCTCACAAAATCACATCTTCATGGACCAATGAGAGGATCCTCCTTCCAGCAGCTAATTAACTCAGCCACTTTTAACAGAAACAAGAATTGACTTTTGAGTCTGTCCTGACTTTTCCAACCAAACATCGATCTCTGTTATCACAGTGACTCTACAGTTTCCTTTGCCCTCAAGAGCAGCTTCATTTTCTGCAAGTTATCTCTGGTCCATCTAAGTTGGTTTGTTGTGATCTTAGGACAAAAAGTACAGAAGAGATGCCCCCTTTGCTCCTAACCCTGCTGTGACAGGCCAACCCTGTCTTCTAAAAATTTTTATATACAACTAATTTCCATTTTCTTTTCAACATTTAACTGAACCCACTATATTTGCTGAACTTTAATCAAGTGTTTTAGCAGCCTAGACCTAACATACAGGTCCTGTACAGGGCTTTACCAGGCGATCTAACAACTTGAAGCCTGGTATCTGGTGTCAAAGTCCTGAGCTTTATATGTCCAACCATCCACCCCGACCTCCTCGTTGTCAGTGAACATAATCCAGGCACCAATTACATTTCCTCAAAAACATATATGTCAAAGCAAATTACAAGTATGTAAACATACGTTTTAGGAGTCAGGGATGGCAGCAGTCTGAGGAAGCAACTCTTGCCATTAACATCAGAATGAGACGACACTTTTAGCCTTTCTATTCGACCTTGTGTTGATTCAAATGAGAACATAAACTCAGTCTGGTTGTACATTTCTGTAGATGAAAAAAAAACCCTGCACGCCATTAATCAGTCACAGCTTTTTAAAGCCACTAGATGCTCCAAGTCGAATTATGATGATGAATAAATATTGACATGACCCTGAATTCCATTATCAATGCACTGCAGTGGAGGTTTATCATTGTCCCACGCAAGCACTTGAACAGAACTTTAATAGTTATTTATATTAGATATGAAAAGCAATTAAATTACTATATTCTGTATGTGTGCACTGATGTGAGAACGTCAGAGTGGTGCAGTCAGAGGTGGAGGAGACTTGAGAGGACAGTAATAACTGCTTTATGTCATCAGAGAAAACAGACGAACATGGAAGGATTCATGATTTCACATACAAGACGGTTCATTTTTACTGACGTTCACTTCTTTGGCTCCCAGTCTGTCTAATAATAGATTTTAAAATTGTACTGATCACTTTTAAGGTTCTTAGAGGGCTAGGACCAGAATATATAGCTGACCTCCTGCGAGCCTAAAACTAAGGGGTCCTTTCTGTTCACATTTAAAAACTCTCTATTTCAGACTTGCTTTTTATTGAATATACTGTGTGTTTCATTATCTTTTGTGGTATTTTATCATAATATTTTATGAACTGTTTGCTTATTGTCTTTTTTAATTGTATGTAAAGTGTTTTGTAACTTGTTTTGAAAAGCGCTATATAAATAAAGGTATTGTAATTATTATTATTAGAAGCTCTTCATTTTCATTTTGCTGGCTGTGGCTCGGGCAGTAGAGCGGGTCGATCACTGACCGCAGGCGGTTCGATCTGTCTATGTGCAGTGTGTGTGAATGGGTGAATGAGAGGCAAATTGTAAAGCGTTTTGTCCATAAAGATAAAAAAGCAATATATAAGTGCAGTCCATTTACCGTTCATTCAGTCTGACTGCATGTAAAGTGGAGACACAATTTCACGTCATTGTGAGGGTTTGAGCACATGGTAATGACGAGTGAGAACTCCAGCCACTGGAGAAGGCCACGGGATATGGACGCCTGTGCCCCGCCTCCCTATTTTGCATATTGAGATCCGTGAGCAGAATCGAGATAACAAGAAACTTTTTTGATACCAGGTGTAAATGAAAAAAGGCCCACGATCAGCTGTCATTCATTATCCAGATTTGTTATCCAGATACATACACGTTAATACCAGATGTAAATGGGGTCATGGTGGGAATTAGCCACAAAAATCGGCACATATTGATTTATAACAACAGGAAATTTAGTAAAAGTGGACCAATAGTATATATTTCATGCACGTAATGTTCAAGAATTCTCAGATACAGACAGATCACTGCACCAATGACAAACAGAAGTATATTTAGTTACAATATATTGGTGAATATATGACTGTTACATGCTTACAAATGGGCAGCAGAGAAGAAGAGTGATGTTTTCAATCTTTGGTCCGCCCGCGAAACTGGATCGCCATTGGAAAACATTTTTATCAAAGGTGACTACATCCACTACCCTCAGCAAAGAACCCAGATAGTAGTTTAACTGAACTTCAACAAGAAAGACTCAGTTATTGCTGTCATTCAAATTGGGGGCCTAAAGTGTAAGTGATTCGTATGGCATAAAAGAAGCACACGTGAAACTGGTCATTTGGGCAGCATGTCATGAATCATGTCATGCAATTGTATTTTTGTCATAAAGTATACTGTCTCAGAAATAGCCTGCCTGTCCCATAACTAACAACGACGCCAGCATGACATGAATTATTATGTTCAGTGAGATGAGGCAGGTTGGCTTAGATGGTCGTGTAGGAGGCCGGCTTTATTTCACTCCTCAGAAAAAAACGGTCAGACAAATAACAATATTGATCCAGTGTAATTCCTGGAATGAACCTGGGGTTGAAAGATTTGGAGCAAGGTGCTGAAGCTGGAGAAGGAAGAAGAGAAGGATGGAGGGGGATGATGGCAAGCAAGCAGAGGGGGTGGATGAGTGAAAAAAAAACAACTAATGGGCAATAAAAACGTAGCTTTCATTCGTGGAAAGACCTTTTTTGCCGCTTTATGTGACGCAATAAACAGGACAGCTGAGAGGGCGAAGGAAGGAATGGCCATTTTTTCAGCTGGAAATTAGTCTGTCTCTTTCCGCCCCAAAGACTCATATTAGTTTTATTCTTGTCATGGTGCACTTCCCAGAAGCCTCTTGCCACATTTGCCAGCATGCTCGTTTAGCCCTTCTCCTCAGATTTATACACTCAGGCGGCTGCCTCACTGCTGGAGGACTCTCTTCTCGTTTATTTCATGACTTACCTACAGATGAAACAGTCACAGAGGTGTTACTGGATGCTGACAGATTTTCTTCTTCAATCTGCAGAATTGTAAAATGGGCTTCAAACCATTTACTTTCTATGCAAAAGTAGACAGTGATGAAAGACAACAATAGTATACGCCATGAAAATGGCTTTGGAAGTAACAAACTTATGTCAGATTAGGGTTGAACACCTGGAATTGTGACTGTGGGGCCCTCGTCACCAAACTTATTTTTCATTATTTAAAACAAACTGCATAATTCAATCAATCCAGACTGAAATATCTGTTTTGATTGCCATCAAAGTTTGTATATAGACATTCGTGGTCATTCGTGGTCATGTTAAATTGATATCATTAGTTTTGCAGGTATTTGTTCATAAGCCAAAGTATTGGAGAAAGTGAAAATTTGACCTGATGGTGGCGCTAAATGAAAAGTAAAGGGATCACCAACTTTATTAGGATTCATCCTCTAGGAACCAGGAATATCTGTACAAAATTTCAAGGCAATCCATCCAATAGGTGTCAAGACATTTCACTTTGAACCAAAAACTTTCCACCTGATGGTAGCACAAGAGGAAAACTCACAGAATCAGCAATGTAAGTAGGATATGTCATCTGGGAACCATGAATCTCTGTACAAAAGTTTGTGTCAATGCATTAAATAGTTGTGGAGACATTTCTCTTAATACCAATAATGTTAACCTCATTGTGGCAAAAGATAAAAAGCCAAGAATCAAGGAGGTTACTATGGTTTAACATCTGGGGATCATGTATGTCTGTACTAAATGTTGATCAACAGATGATGAGATACTTGCTGGTGACCTGCTGGTGGTGCTTGGTGGAAAGGTCAAAGGATCACCAAAGCCAGTAGGATTCATCCTCTGGGAACCATGAATATCTCTAGCACATTTCAAGGCAATTCATCCAATCTCTTTTTGGACCAAAGTGGTCATACCCTGGAGCCACACCACTATCATGGCTGAAGAACACGTTACACATCACTGCACAATCTCATACAGTGTGTTTGTGTCCAACCTTGACACTGAACCTCGGCAACTACCAATCATCGCCATAGATGGTCATCAATCTCAAATTTAATCTAAAAAGCTGACAGTGATAAAACACCAACACCAACAATGATAATTGCTTCAACTTCAACATTCAGAAATGTATCCACCTGTTCACGTGGATCACATGGGGCCACATTTGCATTTCTTCGAGGCTGTTTTCTCCATAATCAAAGCTGTAATGCCTTATATCACTTCCAGCACAGTGCTAAGCAGCAGTCAGCTGGCGCACAATGAGTGGACAAACTCCCAATCTGCAGCAAAGTCATAGGGTTAACAAACAGATCCTTCATTAAAGCCAGAACAATCTTCTTCTCCCACACAATTAGTGGCAAAGCTCCCAGTGGAGCCCCAACAGCACGGAGCTGCCGTCTGTCTGCTCCCCGCTCCGTCTTGCCTCTGCTTTCTGCTGCTGTGCCGTCTCAAAACACCAGGCAAGGGGAGTTTCCAGGCCCCAGGGCCACAAGAGGATGAAAAAAGAAAACAATGGATTTAGATTTTCAAGGATTTTGTGTCTTCCCAAAACATTAGATTTCATTTCAATCTATTATAAACTTTGTATTTTATTGTTTGACTATTATCAGTCTTGTCTTGTTCTCTTCCTGCACAGAATGTGAAATTTCTGCTGCTTCATCAGCTCAAATTTGTGACATACAATAATTATCTATTCAATTATATTTTTATGTTTTTAGTACTGGTTGCATTTGTTTTCTATAGGAAGAAAACTGGTTATAATCGTGGTTGGTTGTATTACACGTAGTTTTCTAGCTTACAGTAATAACAAAATTAATTATTTACGTTTCCCTCTTAAAGTCATATTTTATCAAAAATCTATTTTTTCTATTTTCAGAGTTTCAAACCCACAAAGGTGGCTATAAAAAGTTTGACATTTCGTCCTTTGATAGAGTCACAGTCACCTGAAGCGTCAGCAGACATTTTGGGAAATGTAATGTTCCTTAAACTTTAAAAATGATATGATGATCAAAGCCACTACTTGACCTGTAGGCTGTTACAGGAGCTTAGTGTGTGGCGGTGGGCAGAGGATCAATACTATGCTATGTTTCATAACAAAGAAGCTGTTTCTTCATGACTGAAGCTCCCCCCCAACCTTAAAACATTTCAAAGCATCAGCCCAAAGTGACGACTCAGAGTCAACATGGAAAATTCAGATTCAGGTACAGCACTAGCATAAACTTTTTCTTTGTTGCTTGATGTAGAGCGCTGAGTCCATTCAGTAGTTAAAGTGGTACGTGGTAGAGATGGGAGATCAGGAGCTGAACAGTTTGGTGAAAGAAGCTGTTGGTTGTCTGATCAGGAACGCCTTTCTTGATCTCTCTGTACTATACTAACGCTTAAAACAGCAGGGTCATTTTCACAGCATGTGCTGAGCAGAGACGGTGCACGACAGCTGAAGGGCCCTTGATTCATTTTCATGTTCAGTTTGCACGACTGATCTGAGCCAAGTGGCTTGTTGGGAGGAGATGTCGCTTGACAGGCCAGGCTTGTTCTCCGAGGCTGAGCCAAGGCAGCGGGGTCAGGGTATCCCCCCCTCCATGTGTGAACACGCCAAGACCTGAGAGGGAATGGATGAGGAACACCGACAAGACGTGCAGTAATGTGCTCATCCATAACGTGCTGGGCAACTATCCCATAATTACTGCACGCATTGGGGTCCAAACATACATTAGCATTGATCATTACAGCTCAAAGCTACCTGGTTGAACAAACTGATGACACCAATCACAGCCTTAATGAATCCCACTTAGCACCAGTGGCTAGTTATCCCAGAGTGATTACTTTTGCAGTAAATTAGAGGCACACATCTGTCACGAGGTGCTACAGATGCTTTGTATACCCGTGGATCAGTATTATAAACCAGCAGAGGATCTGTGGAGTTCCTGTTGTGGTCGAGCTGACTGAAAGGGACCTTGGTTTAGCTTTACAGGTAATTCTGCTTCATGGTAAACACATACTGCTGCTGAGTGCCCTTTAGGTAAAAGTAAATGGAAAAGTAGTTTGCATTTTTTCAAATGACTTTGGTCACTTAGAGGAGCGATGAGCCGTTACACGCAGCCTTAACGACTTTCCTCCTCCGACTATTAGTGGATTTACAGCTTGTGGCGTGTCAGAGTGTCAGTAAAATGATCTGGATTACTATTCTCCTCAGAGGCAGGGGAGGAAGGACGGGGTTAGAAACAGAAGGGTTTAGATATGTATGGAGAGGTTGAACATAGAGACATAAAAACAGAAATAAGGTGCAATGTATACTGTGGTTATCAATTCTAAACATCAAATAAAGCAGATAAATGAATTTAATTTAAACATGAGTTGCACTAATTAGCCATTAATAGACAATACATTTGTATTAGTAATTCATACATCCATTAAACAATATAGTATCAGTTCAGCATTATACAAAGTACAGTCTTACACCCTCTGCTGCAACATCTGAATAATAAATAATAATAATAATAATATGTAATATAATAATATAATAATATTCACCATAAAACAGCAATTGCACCAGCTGTACAGACGACAGGTGTAGCAAGCTAGCAACACATGCCAACCTAGTGTGTGTGATAGTTTGACAACTCAGACTCTGAAAACTTGCCAGGCACTCCAGTTCTTTCAGATATTTTCCTCCGTTTTAATTCCCTTTTCCTGTCTCAGTGCAATTTTTTTTTACTCAAGTAGAAGTGTTTGAAGATGCCTGCACACGTCTTCCGTGCTTCAATTCCCACCGCCTTGCACCGCCTTGAATTTGCATCCACTCTTGGTTTTCCATTGATTTTGTCAGGATTCATTTTGAATTCAGGCTGAACACGCCTTTGAAACGCAGCTTTAAAATGTTACACAGAAAGTGAGTAAAATACATTTTCCCACAAGGAACTGAGTTCATAATGAAGACACACACAGTAACATGCAGCACGCTAACACTGAAATAACTGTATCATCGTAATGTTTGTTGTGGAGTCTTTATGACGACCTTGCTTTGATTCTCAATTTGCTCCAAGAAGATACAACAATGTATAAATACGCCATTACAGTAAAAGTCCTGCAATCAAATTCATACCTAAAAGTATTCTTAGCAAAAAGAATCTGCGAGGTAAAGTAAGTGTTTTTTGTCAATGGAGTCTGGTGGCTTGGAGGAGAGCGATATAAGGGCTGTTTCTGGTTAGGGGGAAGGTGTGACCGACGCGCCAGTTTGTTTTGGTCTGACATGCTAGTGCTGTAGAGCAACATCTAGTGGCAGTGAATATTGTATATAGACTCTTTAAAGTATCAAAGTTAAAAGTACTTGTTCTGCAGAGCAATGGCCCCCGTGACTGATATCTTATCATATATGACATTTTTGGATCGTCAATGCTGATGCATCAACATATAAGCAGCATGCTATTATGCATTAGGTAGTTTAGTCCAGTGGTTCCCAAGTTAGGGGTCGGGCCCCACCAAAGAGTCACACGCTAAATCTGAGGGGTCGTGAGCTGATTTCCACCGTGGAGGATCCAGTTAATAATATCTGTTAGCAATGGATTTTCTCTTTCAGGATTTCTGCTGTTCTGTTGTTGTCTGTGAAAACTGACTCTGATGGGAAAATGTTCCCACACTCCTCTTCCAACCAGCCCACCTTTCCATGCCACCTCTTGCCTCTTTTAACTGGCAAGGACACCGTCCAACACCAATTAGGAGTCAGCATGAACAAGAGGAGTTAAGAAAGCTCAGGGTGAATCCAGAGGACGGCCAACATGCAGCCGCTCTGCACGGTTCCCACGGCCACGAGACGACCGGTGTCTCACACATGCCAAGATGTATTAGCAGAGATTTAACCACACAGTTCCCAGTTTCCCTCGAGAGGATAACAGGAGTGCTGGTCGCCCACAACAGAAATAAAGCAGACGGCTGCAGCCAGAAGAGAAGGACGAGTGTAAATCTCAGGACAATTTCAGAGGCAGCAGCAACTTTTCAGAGGGACAAATATTGTGTCGCGTCTCCGTAAATACCAGCCATAAAAACAGACGTATCCTTTGGTCCTTGGAGAGCTTTCAGACAAACTTGCTCAGATTACTGAGGCTGCAAGGGCAGTTCCGTTTATCAAAATGGACAAATGTGGATCATGGCGGTGTAGCGAGCTGTTTAGATTGGATATTAAAGTGATATTTCACTTTCCACCACCACTTTTACTTTTTAGCACACTATCCAGTAGCAGATATCCCTCCAGATGATGAAGTACATGTCATCTTCTGCTAGTTCAGCCATCCGTGGAAACAGATTTCTGATTTCCTCACTGATGATTTTCAGACTACTGCAGGTTTTAAAATATTTAGTTATGTAGTACTACTTTCATTTGTTGAGTTCATATTACAAGGTTCCAGCTCCGTTCTCATTTTTAGAGCTGCAGCTTTTTGTGCAGTGTTATAGAGCCAAGAATCAGCTTGTAAATGTGATTTATGGTCCCATGTAGTTTTTCATCTGGAGCCGTGAAGCTGTTGACAGGTAAGACAGTGAGAGACAGGAGTCAAGAGCTAAGTCACTGCGTCATGTGAAAACTCAATAAACAGGTTCATACCTGACTGTTAGCGAAATGTCTCAACCAAACTGCAAGTATCCATTCATAGCTTAGCAACCATAACTTGCTAAGCTAACTAACAGACCTGTCAAGCTCATGTTGAAGCTGTGAAGTCACGATGGAGGCTTACAACTTGAACAAACATGTTTATTTACGTTCTATGTTCCTTCTTCCTCTGTGAATCCACCCTTTCTGCTGTCAAGTCTTGCGACACATTACTTTAACTGTTGTAACACTCAGACTTCATATTTTTAGACAAAGGCTACATCCACACTAATAGGTTTTCATTTTAAAACGGCGTTCTAAAACAAAAAGAATCTCTGTCCACACGAGTGTTTTATCACCATTTAAAATATAATCTCCGTTCATACTACACGCCTGAAAACGCATATCACATGACCATTCACGTGCACTGGGTAGATTGTCTACTCTGTGGTTGGTTCCTTGGTAAGTTGCAGGAAATACAAAGAACATAGATCAGTGACAAAGAAAAGTAAGAGCAGAGATTTCTCTGCTTGGACCGACGACCAGGTGGAACTGTTACTGAAAGGAAGTGTTGTGATTCGTTCTCCATGTTGAACTAACCGCTGGTAGATGATGTCGTTTGTTTTCTTCTGGGAAAGGGTCACGTGACGGGGGCATGACGAATCAGGGACACGTCGTGGCTGAGCGAACCTGGGTGTCTGCGTCATTGTTTCAGAACGTCTCAGTTTCCGCCCGTCGTTACTAAAACGCAATCCGGAGTCTTCAAACTAAAACGGGGTCAGCAGCGTTTTCAAAAGTCTCCGTTTTAGGGGTTTGAAAACGCTGGAGTAGTGTGGACGCTCGGCGTAAACGTAGCAAAATGTACGTGTTTTAAATTAAAAACGTATGAGTGTGGATGGAGCCATAATGTGACTGTTTTGGTTACAAAAATTGAAAAAAAATCTAAAATGTATCTGCATGAACTATCAGTCTCTAGCAGTAATCTTCTGTATTGTATTAATTTCAGGAGTATATTGGTAGTGAAGTGTTTGCTGCTGTGGACACAGATGGCACTGTGATGCTTTTTATCTTGGTGTCCTTGTTCAGCTGTCACTCATGCTAACGTCATCCATTTCATCTGGGTCTTTATCTATTTATTCCAAACTTAATTTGCATTAGTTTTAACTACATTTGTGCTGGAAATGCCAGGAAACACACAGAAGGACATACCAGACATCTGAGATTTTAAGAATTGGATATAGATTGGAAACCAGCCGTTTTGTCATTTGCCAATAGAAATAGCAAAATGGTGATTCTGACCTTGAGCGTTGCCTCCCTCTATTCCCCTGAATCTTACTGTCTTATAGTCTCACGTCATACAGTATGAAAGAGCTGTAGAATGGGGTTTCTCTGAGCGTTAAAGCTTATGACTGAAGTGCTAACCCTTAGAGAAACCCTGGTATTTATGAGTGCAGGAAGCAGCAGTGGAGGATGGAGACATGAGGGACAGATGGCTTCAGACGAAAGGGGGGGAAGAGGGGTACAGTATGTCATCAATTCATTTGAACTGCAGCCTGAATCCCAACTGATGATCCTGTAAAATTTCAAAGACGTGGCAACAGATTGAACATCGAGCCTGCAAATCCATGGCGGCATCAAAGACGGCTTCAATTACAAGAAACTTGTCTTTTCAGATTATCTGCTGTGTATTGCTGCAAGAGTTGCTCTAAACCAATGATTCCCACATGGAAAATTGTGAAGCTCAGCTAATTTGCAAAAATAGAAGTTATGATTTGATCATTTATATCCACATATTTGTGTCTAGGAGAAAAATCAAAAAATCAAGATTACACATTTGTCATGCTGATCTTTATAGTTATTGTCACAATAACTTACCAACTATTGTAGTCTGACTGCATAAGACCTGCCTCAGTTTCCCACCAACCTGAGTCAGCTGTGAGTTGATTCACATTTAAGAGTAGGTTTAAGACTTTCCTCTTTGATAAAGCTTATAGTAGGGCTGAC
>LKNJ01007290.1:748-18248 GCA_002120245.1 Maccullochella peelii
AAAATATTAGACTCATGGACTACTTATGGAAGAAATGTGTTTTATCCCACATCAAAGTTAGACGAAAAGGCTTATTTTTGTGGCCTCGAAGGAACTTTGACATTGGATTACTCAAAAACTACACAGTAAAAGTACTTCATTGTATTTGTGCAAGTAGTCTAAGAAGTACTAAGTCTAAAAATATTAGACTCATGAACTACTTATGAAAGAAATTTGTTATATCCCACATCAAAGGTAAAACTACACAGTAAAAGTAGTAGTTCACAGTATTTATTCGGGGGTGGGGGGTTAATTATAACGGACTCCCACCGTCAGGTGGCTTTCATATTATTTTTCAATGAACACGCATTGTTCTGTTCCTCAGTCAAAAATAATGGAAATGTAAACCCCACGCCATCCTTTACTTTGAAAATCCGGAAGTATTCCGTGGTGAGATTTACGTTAGCTTTAAACTGGCCGAATATATAATGATGTATACGAAACTTCATACTGATTAAATGTTCGTTCAGTTCATTATCGGAAATAATTTATGTGAAAGTTTGTCTGTAACATCACACTTCCAACAGCTCCCCAGTGACATTGCGATTACAGTGTACGTTAGATTAATTGCGCACTACAGGGGCGGTTGGTTTGACAAAGCAAACGCGAGTGACGGCTGGCTTGACCGCAGTCTGTATTTTGTGCAGGTGTGCCTGCATGCCAAATCCCTTCATTGACAATTGGAGGCATGTACATCAGAGGCCAAACGAGCATGAAAACACTGTTACTCATGTGGAATGTGTAAAGGCTTACTTTTCGCCAAGCAGACATCAAAAGTTTGCTAGATTCAAATCAAATGTCAGCCAGTCGAGCACAAGTGCGCAAGAGGCGACGAGTTCTGGTAAACATAGTAAGACTGATGGGCAAGCGTGCACGCAGCTATCGATGTAATAAATCTGAGGCTGCATAGTGCATACTCATTAGCTGGGAGCTGTTTGGAAATGTTTTTGCTTCTCAGTAAATATGACCGTTGGTTACAGCAGCATGCACAGGATAGTCGATGCTTACAACCAGCTGTGCGTGTAAAAGCAAAGGCCATCATAGTCACTTTTAAAGTACGAGACAGTTCCTGTACATTTTCACACTAACTTCGTCTTTGTCAAAGTACCTCCAAACCAGCGGAATGGATCTCTTGGGTGCCCATCGGATGGTAACAGAAACACACCAGCAGCTTAAAAACTATGTCAAGAGACCTTGACGATGTGAAAGAAGCAATATACAATTTTGTGAAATGGGCAATCACACAATAGGATTGGTCTACACATTTTTTTGTTGACCCTCTCCTGCACACAATTGACATGTGAAAGAAGTTTTTCAACATTAAAGTTTATGAAGCATCGCCTCAGGAGCAGAATGTCACAGGACAATTTGGAGGCCCTCATGCTGATGGCGACGGAGAAAGAGATCCTAATGAATCTGAAACTCCTTCCTAGCTGTTAACTACATGCAGGTAAGACACATTTATGTATTATTATATACTGTGTAATATGCACTGTGGCTGTGCAGTGCTCTTTCTGATGAAGCTTATGTAATATGCACTGTGGCTGTGCAGTGCTCTTTCTGATGAAGCTTACGTGATATGCACTGTGGCTGTGCAGTGCTCTTTTTGATGAAGCTTAGAAACTGAATACTCAACAATGCTGCTATTCATATTAACGCGTATCTGTCAAGACTTAATTAACCCTTAATTAACATTTCTCCTTCAGTAGCTTATCATCTTATTCCAAACTGTATGTCAGTATCATATATACTGTAATATTATAATTTTTATAACTTTTATAACTAATAAATAATTAAAACACAGTGGGACCAGTCATGTCTTCATGATGACAATCATCAAGTTAAAATAAAGAGATGGGTCTTATTAAAGGTATATTAAATATATTAATGGGGGGGGGGGGATCTAATGAAAACAAGATTACAATTTTAAAAAAACAAAACTGAAAGCATATGAGTCACTGAGTGAAATATTCTAACCCAAACTCCATGTTGGCTGCACCATTTAATGAACTGGAAACATTCAGCATGTCTTGAGCTCCATTTCCCAACATTTCCACAAAATTGCCACCTGACACATTTGGTATCTTTTGAAACTTTTGGATCTCCACTAAAATGTAAATGGTAATGCACAGCATGAGTTTGTAATGTCTGATCCGACATCAATGTGGCAACATGGTCTGCTGTTCATCTTCAACTGTTCCTCATACATCATGTCCCGTTTTCTGTGACTTTTTAACTGTGAAACTTTAACATTTGGGCTGTCACTGGCAAAAAACGGTAATTATTCTCAAAAAGAGAGTGCCTTGGAGTCTCTGACCATGAAGACCAAGAAAGAGGAGTAAACACCTGGAGTGTGTCACCAGGATAATCACTAATACTGCTCCCGTCAGGGCAGCAGAGCTAAATTTCACCCAAATTATCCAGTAATCATCATGGAATGTAATGCTGTTTAGATTGACATGATTTCCAAGGTTGTTTTAACTTGCTAAGCCGCCATATAGCCACCAGACAACACAATAAGTTACAGGGATGTAAAGTGAAAGTAATTTTAATACGCTTGTGACACGTCACTCGACCCTCTTGTAATGGGGTAAAACCCACACACCTCATTCCTTGGTATTGTAGGTTAAAGGGAATTGTAAGATGGTAAGATAGCAGGAGTAAATCTAGACTGTTAAATTATAAGTACACATTGAGACCAAAGTAAAGGAGACCAAGACTGGGCATCTCATTTTGAAATAAGAGTTGCTCCTGTCAAGTTTAGACAGCCGTTTTCTGTCTGTTTAAATCCCCCTGTAGAAAACTGCAGTACTTACTGTCCTACAGCAGATGGAGGCAGCATTGCTGTTATCTCAGCGGTTCGTCCTTTGATTTATGCAGTTGCCTTATTTATTACTAAAACTGAAGGTTTACTGAAAATAATTAACTTAATGAACCTGGATCAGTTACTCGAGTACCCTGGGTGGTAAAATTTTATTTTAACCCCCCTATTTAGCAGTTACAAGGAGTAAAAAAAAACAATGAATGATTACAACACTTGATAACACACTATAATGTAGTTTTAAGCAGAGATAAGCAAATCTTGAAGTGTTTATTAATGTCACTATGAACAACTATAACTCCTCCTGTCAGGCATGATGCTTGACTTTCAACATAATCTGGTATTTCATCTTCATAATCACAATACTTAAAATTACACAATCCCGTCGTCATTTTTTTTTTGTTGTCTCCTGGCATTTATAGTAATAATTTAGATGTGATGGTAAAGGCTTCGAGAGTCTGGAAATTTTTGGTTTAGGTACCTGAAAAGTGCTTGAATAGTACTCTTAAAAAGCTGTATGATCCCTGTTCATAGGAGAAGTTATAATTGTTTACAAAACACTTGTCTTTATATCTGTTTACAGATGCTGTTTACAGCTACTGATGTTCAGTGGGTGGCTGACTAACCTACTGAACATCAATAAGAAGAGCATCTCTTTTTATCATTAGAGGTTCTTCACACTTGTTTCTTCCTTTAGGGATTTGTGAGTCATCTTCTAATAATGAACGACAAGGTGTACGGAGTTGGCTACCTAACCCCATTGTCAAAAATTACTCATCTGTCAACTCTGTGTGATTAAAGAGATTAGAGCCTGCTCTGAAAGCATTAGCAGCAATAATAGCCTTGCTAGTCTGTCCAATTATCAGTCTAATGATTATCTAAGCATACTGGGACTTAGACCTGCACAGGAAGAGACAGGGCTGAGTGTAAAGTCCCTGTTGTGTTAAGGAAATTGCATTGTTAAAGTCAGTTCTGCTTGCCAATTTTACCAGATTTAACTGAGCCTATGGTAAAGTGGGGAGACGCTGTATGCAGATTTGTTAATTTTGTGCCTGACTGCCAGTCAATGACAAAGTCAGTGGAAAGTCGAGGTAATTTCAAACCCTGTCACCTTAAAATTCTCAGCAGTGTCATATGAACAGGCCTAAAATAAAGCTCATTCAACAGCTGCACACAAGAACTGAAACAACAAAGAACTTAAACACAAAGGTAAACATTGCATGTTGAACATATGTTTCTTTTGCTATTGTTGAGTGATTTTGTTGTAAGTGAATCGGTACTAAGATGTGCTTTGCAATAAGATGCTGACAACCACAGAGAGGAAGATTTTAACCTTACTGGGTTTTTTTGTCAGTTGGACTGGCTGTCCAACAATTTAGCCAAAAACATTACTGAAAAAATACTGAGCACAAACATATACAACATTTTTAGCCCTGCTGAAGTTCCTAATTTTGTGTTTTGTACTGTGGAGAGTAAACGCATAACAGAGCATATTTATCATTATCAGGAACAAAATTATGAACATTAGGATTAGTGTTGTTTTTTTCTTATATTATTATTATTATTATTATTATTATACCTCCAATGTCTATTCCTGTGCTTCCAGGAAGGATTTAAATATGTACTCCATTTTTCTTTTTTACGTTTCTGGTTGAACACGACTACAGCCATGCTAGCAGCTCTGTAAGGCTGTACTGGCACAGTGGCGCTTTGAGCGAAATGCTAACATCAGCACGCTAACATGCTCAAAATGACAATGCTAACATGCTGGTGTATGGCAGGTAATGTTTACCTTTGCCACCATCTTAGTTTAGCATGCTAACATTAACTAATTAACGCTATACTCAAAGTACATCTGAGGCTGATGGGAATGTCGTTAGTGTTGCAAGTGTTTGGTCATAAACCAGAGTATTGGACAAATTCAAATTTGACCTGATGATGAAAAGTCGAGGGATGGCTGCTAGCTTGGCGTTAAATGTAATAGAACAGGGCATCCATGCAAAAGAGGGTAATCATTGTGACATGACCACCCTGTATAAATGACTGTATGATTGAATGAATAGCACTTAAATTTATATACGGTATATAATGCACAGTAGAGACTGTTGACACTTCCAAGTTATGCTAGAGTGAAAGAGTTAAAATATAGTATACCAGATGTTGCATTCTTACATCTTTTGCTTTAAATCTTGGAGCATTAATGAGTTGACTCCCAAAGCATTTGGTGCACATCAGAATGACTTATGCCACTGCACTTGGTGCCGCAGTGTGATTGTAAATCCAAGCAGTTCAAGTGATTACAGGGTTTCTCATCCACAACTGATGCTTCATCAGAAATGTTCAGATGCTAATGAGTGCATGCTGTAATCTGGAGAATTTTTTGTGACTTATTGAGCAGCCAGTACTTTTCCTCGATTAGAGTTGGCCACATGGTCTCGGGGAAAAGGGAAGGAGTCAGCTGAGGCGGTTTAGCTTTGGGTTTATGCAGGTGAAATAATAGTGATAGCAGAAGTTTTTCCATTTGAGAATGTTTGGTCATGCCCATAACGAAAACTTCATCTTCTGGCCACATTGCATGATGGATGATTGTCAAACAAGTGGTGAATGTACAGAGGAGCTGTTGTTTGATGCCAACACCCAAAGTGTACACACAAAAATACTTCCCTGATGTAATATCATCTCCTTGTTTGACCAGTTATCCAGGAGGAAAATGCACATTTAGCAGCTGATTGCAGCACTACATATTTTGGTGTTTTGTCCCCAATCACAGTATTAATTAGGCCTGGCGTGAGGTTTTCATGTCTTTGGATAATCCCTCTATATTATGAAACACTGTCACATGAAGCAGTCACTGTGTATTAACCTTGGTTCAAAAGAAACCCATTATACTTGTTCTGACAGGTTAACTTTCTGCTCAGCAGCATGTACCAGGAAAGAAAAAAAAACATCAGTAAATGCATGCATGAACCCACCACACACACCACAAAGGCCTCAAACACCTCTTTTATTACTACTCAGTGTACTTATTGAGTACTCATCCAGTCTGATCAAAGAGCCCTAATTACACGCATTAGTGAGTGACGACTGCACTGAGTGGGTACTACACGTACAAATAAGACTCTGTATGCAAGGTTACAGGTTCTAATGTGTGTGTATGAGAATTTGTGTGCGTGGGTGTGTGTTTGAGTTTGGAGCGTGAACTGCAGTGTACATTGGAGCTTGTGTGTGCATGTGATGCAGCTGCTCCTGGTGCACTGGAACAGAGTCATTGTCACCCCGCTATTCAGCAGAGGATGATGGACGTCGGAGGGTTGGCCACCAATTATCCTCTTTACACAGATGAGGGAGGCTGACCCTCCTCTCAATGCGACTCTATCTCCTCCCCCCTTTCTTTCTCTTTCTTTGTCATTCATGTTCTCTCTGCCCCTCACAGTATGTTTATCTGTTAGGAAGAAAAGCAGCATAATAAACTGTCTTTATTTGACGAGCATATTTTACTGTTTATAAACCCACACAAGTCTATATGAGGTAAGTTCAGAACAGCTTTAACTTGACTGAAGTGTGTACAAGGTCACACAAGGTCATTTAGGGAAATGTGTCCCATATTATTTTGTAATTCTCGAACCCCAGGTTTGGAACCACTGCTATAAGATGACTGTAAGTATAAAGACTGTGATGTACTGAAAAAGCAAAGAACATATCTGCTTTAAAAGCATTAATGAAGCCAGGTAACCAATGTGTTTTTTTTATGTAAAAATAAATAAATAAAAATGATGCCTTTGGTTTGTAATGTGAAAATGTGCAAAATGATTAACTTCAATAAGAAAATAAATTTGGTAAAATGTAATATCTGTTCAGTACAATTTACTTTTTATGGCAGAAAGAAAAAAAAAAAGAGAAATCACCTTAAAAAGGAAGACATTGTATTTATAATTTGCTTATGCTAGTGACTGTGGGATCCTAAGCGACCACTTACTACTTGTATCCCTTGAGCCAGTTATTAGTTTGTTTGTATTAAACTTAAATACATTTGTGACTTCTTTGTGAATGATGTTTTTCATAAACTACTCTTGATTGCGTCACAAGAACACTTGAGGAGCTGGTGAAGCGGGTACGCGATGTATTGGTCATACACGGCTGTAGTGCCCGGATGTGGAAATGAGGTGTGAAAGCCATAGGTTAAAATTGGAGGGCACAGATTAAACCACGCCATTAGTCTTTTTTATCTGCTGCAGCTAATTAGCGTTATTTATACTGTCTGACAGGTTACAAAATGTCCAGACAGTTCCCTAGAGAAAACATATTGTTCCCTTTTTTTTAAGTTATCCAAGAAAATCTCCCCACATGGGTACCCCATCTGAGCCTGTTACCTTCTCACAGAGGGTGACTTTTAGAAGAAAGTTAAACAGGATTAAAAACAGCTTTTCCCAAAGCGTATGATTAAATTCAGCCACAGGCTAAACATGTTGTCAGAGAGTTTTAATCTAATTACATGCCTGTTTTGAGACCTGTCTCCCAATGTGTAGTAAGCTGAGAGGAGGAATTTGGTCTCAAGAAGCTATGCCAGCTCTGCATATAGATATGAGGACATAATAATACAGATGAAGTCACTGCAGCAGCCTGATTTGGCATTGCATGCTTTCCAAAGTACTGCTTCACTTTTTTTTCATACTTAACTGAATGGTTGCTAAGTTTCTTAGGAGTGTTCTGCTAACTGAGCTTTGCTTTTGCATTAATTGGTTGTAATGTATAAAGTTCAACAAAAAATGTTGTGTTTTGCAGGTATTTAGTCTTAAAACAAAGTTTTGGATAAATCCAAATTTTGACCTGATGATGCTACAGGAAAAGTCAGGTGATCACAAAGTTAATACAGTTTGAGGGGTGTTGCCGAGATATTTCACCTAAAACCACAAATGTCAACCTTGTGGTGGTGCTAGAGGAAAGGTTATGGGATCACAAAAGTCATTAGGATCCTCTGGGGACCATGAATGTCTGTACCGAATTTCATGGCAGCTTAATAGTTGTTGAGATATTTCACTCTGGAACAAAGTGTTGAACTGACTGCCTGACCGACATCGCAGAACCAGGTGGCTAGCCTGACTAAAACATTTTGTCAGAATTTCCAGATGATTTTCTCCTAATTTACTAAAGTTTTGGTAAGAGCCTTTGGATGAGTCCTAACTTACAAAATTACCCATAAAAGGCTTTATTTCAGCACTGAGTTAATAATGCTACTTTCCCCACATAAAGAATTTCACACAAGCATTTGAGATTCACAGTAAGGGACAGGTCAGGCTGAATCTGCAAGGCTAACCCCTCATTTACAGCCCGAGTCTAATTACACCACTTTATGGGTCCCTGACCTGTCCTCTGTAATAGATAGGCATGCCAGCACCATCAGCAGATACAAACAAGGCCCTGAAGTGAATAGCCAAATTGATTTGTGTGGTAGAGTCTGAGCACACTGTCATCATCAGTTATAGGTACAAAAAGAGAAACATCTGTGTAATTACTGAGGCACACTGTGGGTTTGGAGAGGTCAGCTCTAATCCTCTAATTACTTGTGTGTCACAGTATGTGTATATGTGTAAGTGTAAGGGCATAGTAGCCACAAAAATGAAAAACACCCACCCACTGCTAACACTAATACATAACCCATAACCCTACATGCAATATAATGCTTCAGAGCCTTTCATCTCCGATGACCTAAACATTAGGAATTTAACAGATTTCACACTGGTATTTAAACATCAAACACATTATTGCAGAGTCCGTTTTTCCTTCTTGCTCCCATTTTAAAAGGTCACTCAGCCGCAGCGACATACCCAAAGTCATTACTTACTAAACTCACTCTTGATAAGCCATTAGAAAGGTTACAGAAACATTTTGGGCAGTTTGAGCCGTCAGGCGAGCAGGTAATAACTTTTCAAATGGTAATGAGAGACTGCAATTTGTAAAGTGCAGGTTACTTAAAAGAAATTAGAGGCGAAAAAACACATTATCCACTTCTCTCATATTGTTTCTCCTCTTGTTTCACTGCTTTTGATTCTCTGCACACAATAACAAAGACTCAGTGTTTAATGCGACACTCACTGTTGACTGTCCCTCAGACGCTCCCGTTAGACAAATGAACACACTGTGCAGGCGTTGTGGACCTGGACTCTTTGCTCTGCAGCTCACCATTAACCTGTGTGGTCGCTGGTTCACACGGTGTGGAGTTTCTGTTGATTTATGAACCTTTACTCAGAGGACAGCAGTATCACACGGTGGTGGCAAGAGATCCGGCTCAACATCCGTCATCCAGAGCCCATCACTCATGATGTCAATGCTGCATAACAAATTTCAACCTTTAGTGGGACTCCAGTTTGCGTGAGTGTGTGTGTGTGTGTGTGTGCAGTACTGGCTTTCTGTTTATATTTGAATTAAGAGAGAGTGTATTTGAGTATGATTGTTCTTGTTTGTTAATGTGGGAGGATTCTGTTTAAATACTACCAGGGATTAGCAACATACTTGTAAAAGCTGTGTCTACATTTTTCGTGCCATTTACGCACTCCAGTCAGCCAGTAAAAGGTTAGCTATGAAAAATCTTGTTAATTACACTTTTTGACATTTTAATAATGTAAAACTGTCACTGCAGTTGTTCTGGCTGAGGCTGAGGAGATTGTTTAAATGTCATGAAAAATCCAAGCAGCAAGTCTGTGAATTCAAGCAAAGTTAAAGCTGTGATCTAAGACATTTCATATATGTAAATAAATATCCATTCTGACTGACACCTTATAAATGACACAACCTACAGCAGATTATGAAAGTGTTTATATTTGCTGTTTCTATACCTATGAAGGCCAAAATGAAGAAATGGAAGAATCAGGAATTAATGCTTAAAGGGACAATTTTTGTAATCAGCAGATTAATTAATAATGTAAATAATCTTTAATCGCAGCTCTAGTGATAATGCAGTATATAGTATATAAATATGCAGATTGAAAACAACTGATGATAAATCAAATGTGGAAAGGTGTAAAAACTCATTCAAATGTCTAACTCTATGACGTGCTTTGTGTGTGTTAGTAGTGATGTCATGTGAAATATCTGTCATTTGTAGTACATGGCCTAAAACATGCACCGGTATGGCCCTTTTAAAACATGTCAAATGAACCAAAACACCATAAAAATAATCACCTGAATTTTTCTCAGTTTTTTTATAGCTTTTTGAGACGCAACAGGAACTCTGTTTCATCTCAGCTGGCCAGACTGTACCTCAACCTACAGTAAAAGACTGGTCCAAAATAAAAACACCCGCCATTACCGAGACAGTTACACAAACACCCAACAACAGATGACGGAAGAAATAATGGACCCAGCCCATCAACAACCTGCCATTATCCACTCGTTAGTCCTCACATATCCGTTTTAACTTCTGTTTTTGTGTGTGCGTGTTTGTCCCCGTACATGCAGCTGCTGAAATAGCCTGCTGAGTGGATGTGTAATGGGGAGCTGAGGTTATGAATGGGTGGCCTCCATTACCTGCGTTGCTTCAGCTCTCAACCAGTTTTGTTCAGATGTTCTCCACTGATCTGATGCATTTTTTATATATGGCCATTTTGTGCAGCGCGTAAAGGAGGTGAGGGTCGATCCAGAGCCTAAGCAGGTTTGCGTTCACTGCCTTCCTCCACCTTCTTCTAATGACGTTGCCTGAATGTTTGTGAGATCCACAATGAGCTTGTTCATTTCATATGTGCATTAGTTTGCATGCTTTATGCATGATTCATCACGGTAATCTCCTGGTGGAACATTGCAAAGCTACAGAGTCATTACATGGGTCATGGCCATATTACTTTCGCTGTTATCTGGTCATAAAGGGCAGATGGTGAGATAGAGAGAGAGAGAGACTATATGATACTATATGTAAGCAGCATTTTAATGTAGTTGATCAAAGTGGAGCTAATTTCAACTCCTTTACGTATTGTTGTTAGTTTAATCTAGAAAAAGGTATTATAAGATGATCATATGTTTTTATGCGAAACATTCAACTGCAAAGTAGCAAAAAAACTGAAATATTTCCCTCTAACATCTAATAAAGTACAAGAACCTCAAAGTTGTGCTGTAATATATATTCTCAAAAACATATGAGCGGTGTGCAGAAAATGTAGTTTCACTAGCTGCTACATAACAAAAGAAAGTTTCCATCAACAGCAATGAGTATATAAACTGGACTCCTCAATATTAGAACCCTTTGTTCTATTTTTTAACCAGTGCTTTGGTATAAAGCAAATGAAAAACTGATTTGAGGATGATGTGTGCATTTTACAGGATTTTGAGTTTTGTCAACTTGCACACATTTCTTGGAACATATTTAATTGTACTTTATATAGATGCACTTAATCTTATATGATTTTTTGTTTTATGTAGAATTAGTTATTCTAATGTAATTTTCCCAAATTCTTTGGCAGTGTAAAGGTGTGTTCAGAGAGACTTCGCACAAATTTGACCGCTGGACTGTTTGTGTTGATTTGCCCCAAACAGCCAACTGTACATTAGCTGTAAGCTAGCTAGCAACGGATGCACTAAGTGTTTCTGTGTGTGTTTGCGTTAAGCTCAGCTTCACTCACGCCTCCTCTAAAATTCACTTTGCATTCTGCCCAAACACACAGTAAGACAGCCATTAAGAATTAAAATACTGTTTGCTCCCTCAGTAATAATCATACTGAAAGTCTCATCACTGCACTCACTCACACATACACACACGCACGCACGCACACAGAAGGACAGTCGACACTCTGCAGATGGTGTCCAGTCTTGCAGCCGAGAAGCGTACATATGCAGGTTATAACTCAGCCAAATCCTCTACACTGAGACCTGGCAGAGCGCTGAAGGTCTGCAGCCAACTGACTAACATTTACAGGGAAATCACCCACCTGCACTCACAATCCAGCCACAGATGGTGCTCAGTTTCTGCTCAGGGAAAGCAGAAAGGACCTGGCCACCGATTCTGTCAGCAGCCGTGTGTTTGTTTACCGTCATAAGCAAGAGACTTCGGAGGTGACGGATGATTAAAATGAGGCCTATTGGGACTGTTTCCTTCTCAGGGCCACCAGGGTCTTTTCAATTGTTAGCTGTCAGTGCTTCACGTGATATGATGGTGGCAGGGTGGCCTTTCAGTGAGAGATCACATAAGGAAAAAAATCAGCTCAATTTCAGCGAGCCTCCAACATCGCTGCAAACTCACCATCTTTCGGGGTCCACCTGGGAAAATCACAGACACACTTGAACTTGATGCAGGACCGTGGTTGACCACATTTGTCACGTTTCACGTTTGTGATGCAAACTGTTTTCGGTTGCTATTACTAGAAAAGTTGCTGTTTCAGTTGAGCTACAGAATGTTAGCTTGTTAGCAAATCGAACTAACAGCAACAACAATTAAAAGCAGTGCGTGGCAAAGCCTAGTTCATAATCACTCCTCAAGGCAGTGTAGCCGACAGCATACGATGCGCTTCAAAACACCCATGTTTGTTGTTTTCTGTGTAAAGTCCTACACACCGGCAGGGTCTTGACACACGTTAATTCTCCAGAAAAGCAGTAGGTTTATCACTTTCGCTCCCCGGATCGGCACATCTCAGCTACTGACTACTTGTGTCAGTGTCGTGTGTCCGATGTGTGCTGCCTGCCCAATCCGCAAGTGTAGCAAAAAGAGAAGGAGAGGAGTGGTTGAGGAGGAAGGAGTGTCAAGAAAGAGGTACATGGCTAAGCAGGGACAGCAAGCATTTGAAACAGGCCAAAAGACAGATAAAAATATTAGGGTTGCAGCTTTCTTATGTCAGTTATTTTTTAAAATCAGTTGTTTGGTCTATAAAATGTCAGACAGTGAAAAATACCCTCCATTATTTCTCAGAGCCCAAGGTAATGTTTTCAAGTTACTAAAGATATTTAAGTTACAATGATATAAAATGTTGTTTTATTACCAAAAATGATGCACTGGTGATTTGCAGATGACTGATTACACACTGCGAGCTACATAAGCTAAATTCCTAAATTGAAACTTTGATCAGAAGACGAATTAGTTGTTCTTGAATTTAATTTTCATGGCAAAAAACATTTCACCAGTGACATACAGTAATGGACTCTGACACTCACCAGCCAATTTTATCTCGTCAAAATGGTTTTCAAGGTAGAAAAAACATTGCCTAACACGGGATGGCTATCTGCCAAGGTGTTACAGGTGTAACTGAAAGACTCTCAGCCACAATGTGCCTCCAATGTACCTGGTCTGTGCTTGGTGTGATGTTATTCTGGATCAACACACATGCTCAAAGATAACAAGCTAATTCATGTGTTTTTTCTCAAGATTGATAATTGTGTGTCATGTTGTGACAGGAGACTTTCTGGTCAATAGACATTCATACTAAACCTCTTTAAAGGTTTGGTTTGTGTATTTGCAGCCCAGACGTCAGGGGTTTGTTCTCTCAGTCGGTGGTAACATCTTCAAGGTCAGAACAGACAGGCTGCAATTTTGATTGGTGTTGATAAATGAACCATTTTGGACTTTCACATTATCATTCATGTGGTAAACTACTTACTTTTACAGAACAGCCCCGCTCAATATTCCCGCTCAATATTCAAACATAAATGCTGAGGTCAAGCCGCGCAGGGCCCGTCAGTGGTTGTGGGAGAATAATGGCATATTAAAATGTGGACATCTACATTATACCTCAATGTTTTTGTGACACATAATATCACATGTATTGATCCATTATTAGGGCGCTGTGGCTTTGACNCTGACCTTTCTGACTTGACCTTAGCATTTTAGCATTACATATAAAAAATATCCCACAATCACTCCCAGTGTTGATGTAGCCTGATAAGTTTTGTGACATTTTGAAAGTTTTTAATTATGATCCTTTTAGTATTTATACTAAATCAAGTAGGCCTGGTCATGTGCATTATTTTGAGCACTGAAAATACTTTTCCTTACATTTTTTACATTGTCATATTCTCAGTAATTGCACCTACCATGCTCTTTATGTAGAACACTGTGGAAGGCCTCAGTGGTGACGGCTCAGCTTCTCCACATCATTTTTTCATGAAACCCAAACAATATGACATAAGAACAATACATCACAATTATTACATTGTAAATACAACTACTAACAGCTCAGTGTTAACCTTTATTCAAAGTAGTCAGAATATATCAGGATACAAACATTTACCTAGTGAGACTCTGTTGTTTGTAATGTAACGTGAGACTACATGGCTGTTGCTCTGAGGTGAGGGCTCTGCTCATTATAGCAGTGACACACTAACATACATACAGTTTCTACACACTGCAAAGACTGCCCATGTAAAGTACATTTTCCCCTAACACCGTGTCGTAACAGCAAGCGAGCGTCTGACTATCGCGTCGCATTCAGTTAGGACACCGTGGTAAGGTAACGTAGGCACACTCTCTCCAGCACCAAACAAGAAGCAGAAAACTGGATAATTACTTGGGTAACGGCCGAAAAAACTCATTAAATACCGTCACACACACACACACACGATAGACGGTGAATTCAATGTTTTATGAGTTGGTGTTTAATTCTGCGTGCATCTGATCCACCAACCAACACTTATTTTAGTGAGAAATCTTAATTTTGGAAACGGTTCGCCTCTAATTCCTACGGTCCTCTCCCACTAAAATGGCGCCGCTAACCAGAGGAGACTGGTAGCGAGTTGAGGCGACAAAATGTAATGTTTATACGGAAATACAGTTTCTTTATGGATTATATTGATGCCAAATTGACATTTTTCTAGAGTTGTGCGTTTTTACGGACACGTAAGGAATTGTTAATATGTAGTATTTCTTAAAGGGAGTTTGGCATAATATTTTCCCCGGACAGCATCTCAGCCATACCTCGTCTTGCCTATCAGTAATCTTGCACCCCCACTTAATAACTTGGCACCCATGCTTACAGACTTATAACAAACTAATAGCGATAACGTTATTGTGTATCTTGCAGCAAGTAACGGCAATAATGTGCTAGAAAATTACATCTAATATTTACCTCAGCTGATAGCGTTAGTACGGAGCCCCTCTGGGGTCATATGGTAGAAAAAAAAACTCACTGTATAAATCCGTGCGCATGGTTTTGGAATCCGTGCGCTCGGTTTTATAATCCGTGCGCACGGATTCATAATTCGTGCCCTCGGATTCACAATCCGTGCGCTCCGTTTTAAAATCCGTGGGCACGGATTCATAATTCGTGCCCTCGGATTCACAANCGTGCGCTCCAATTCACAATCCGTGCGCAGGGATTCATAATTCGTGCCCTCGGATTCACAAGCCGTGCGCTCCAATTCACAATCCGTGCGCTCCGTTTATAATCCGTGCGCAGGGATTCATAATTCGTGCCCTCGGATTCACAAGGCGTGCGCTCCAATTCACAATCCGTGTGCTCCGTTTATAATCCGTGCGCAGGGATTCATAATTCGTGCCCTCGGATTCACAAGCCGCGCGCTCCAATTCACAATCCGTGCGCTCAGTTTTATAATCCGTGCGCACGGATTCATAATTCGTGCCCTCGGATTCACAATCTGTGCGCTCCGTTTTCATTTTTTTCTACAGAGCAGCAAATGGAGTGGATCATTCATACACACGCGTGCATGCCCCATGGAGCATTCTGACGGCGACCGCATCTGCCAAGTAAGTTCAATTTTTTCTAGATTTAACGGCAGATTTAACGATAGTGAAATAATTTGTGTTTTTGGAGTTAAAAAATACTAATGCAATCAAATCAATTTTGTTGCTAATCTTTGACATATCCAAGACTCTAATCACCACCAATGTCCCATCCCCCTACTATTTAGTATATGGAAAATAATTAATTTTGTGGGTTTTTTTGTAATAAATAATGAAATAATTCAAATAATTAAACTGGCATTTAAAGGGTTAAAATCCTGAAAATGATTTAATGTTTGGTAGTTTTGAACAGGTTTGAAGTTGTTTAAGTGATTGATGAAAAAAAAAAAGCAGAAAAAAATATTGATGTATGATGATTTAATAGCAGTTTTTTGTATGTGTACATTTTGTCCAGAGGGTGCAAAATGCATCAAGAGAGTATAAAAGACATGTAAGAGTAAAATTGGATTTCAAAATTTTACTAAAAAGAAAAGTTCTTTCATGCCACAAGCTGTAACACAGCCAAAATGATCACCAAATCAAAACAAAAGTTGAGAAAAATGTACAAAAATGCCCGAGGAGGGCACAAGGGTTAAACATGCACCAAAAAAGCAAACACATTTATATTCGATGGTTATGCTATTTCTGATCAGTATACAAATATAACATTATTTTCCATTAGTGCCTACCATTATGTTTTGAGTGATGCGTCTGTGTCTCTTCCAGTTGTTTACACTCACTGACCTTGGGGCAGAACGCACTACCCAGATGTGCAAGGTCTTTGTCGCTGATTGGCTGAGAGTGTAAAGAGGGCTGGGTGAGGTTGACTTCTAACTGGCCCTTTAGTGATGCCTTTACATTCCATCTCTCAAATATTTATCTGTCGTCATGCATTAAACCATACAGATGAAGCTTACATGTAATAGATAACACATTCAAATCCTGCTCTTATAGTGAAAATAAAATAAATTGCCAAACGAATTCTTAGTCACCTGCTCTTTAATCAGAAATAAAACAAATACATAGCAAAACAAATGCAATAGTGACTAGTCAGAACCTTTTCTATTGCAGCATGACGTAAAACTGCTGTTTTACAATGGTGTCTGTAAACTCAACCAAAATTGCAATCAACCATAACTCGGTCACAAATGCACTCTTACCTAACTGACAATTACCTCCATTACCCACTTACAATCAATACCACAGCTTTGCATGCATGATCATGTAAAGTGTGATATATAAATGGTAAATGCAATTTGCAAAAGGAATTTCAGATTTAATTTTGTGAGCAAATTTTGTTAATATGTGCATTTTATCATCAATTTGGACAACAGATGATCACAATATGATCCCATTGGCATATGGTAAACAATGGTATTGATTCATTGTGAACCCTGATACATTGTCAAGAACAAAGAATATTTCATACAACTAAGATGATTGAGAAAAGTTCCATTAAAATTAAAATCGGAAATATAGGGAATAAAAAAAAAATCTAGACAAAAAGTAGGACTAAGTTCAACATGGAGAAAAGTCAAGGATAGCTTATCAATTAGTAAACCAAAAAAATGAAACCTTGCCCAGGTAATTCAGGGACTGTTGGTTCAAGCCCATAATGCCCTGCTAAGAGAAACACTGGTCTAGACTGTGCTTTATGATGGCCCTGGCAGCTAGGTACTGAAGTGTACTGTTGTGGATGGGTTAGATCCATAGGCTGGATCACATTGTTGGCTAGCTACTTTTCGTCTAATATATTTGTTACAGCCCCAAATACAAAAACATTATAATAAAAATGTATGGAACAAGATAGAACGAGTGTGAAAGGATTGTCGAAATGTGTATGCTACAACAATGCTGTCCCTCAGAGACCTACAGGCAGTCAAGCGCCAAATCACCTAGGACAAACAAAAAGAACATGGATATGAGCCACATGCAGATTTAGATGTACAGACACAAACATTTAAATTAAACTTGCACCTGACACTTAC
>LKNJ01007291.1:0-22769 GCA_002120245.1 Maccullochella peelii
CAGGGGTACCAGACTGCTCCAACAATACTGCTAGCTCATTAATGTAGATGTTAAATAGAGTTGGAGACAAGCTGTTGCTCTGAAAGACGCCTGTCCCTTGAGTGAAGAGATCTGTAGGTTTGTTACCAATTTTGACTCCACATTTATTATTGACATACATTGACTTCATTATGTCGTAAAGTTTTCCCCCTACTCTGATTTGGAGAATTTTATAATATAGTCCCTCTTGCCAAATAGAATCAAAAACCTTTTAAAATCAATGCAACATGCAAAAATGTTACCCTTGTTTTTTTGGTGTATGTGATGATTAATTATTTATTTATCTCTATAAATTTATCTCTCTCCCTCTCCCTCTCTCTCTGTGTGTGCATCCAGAACTCAGCTGTGTCCCACACATCATCGTCTGATAAGACCTCTATTCAGGTGACATGGAGATCAGAAGCGACAACAGGAGCAAAACCAATTCAGTTCCAGTAAGGTTGAATTTAAAAAAAAGTTCTATTCCATTCTGTTCTTTTCTATTGCCATGCTCAAGTGAATCAGAAAAATAAACAATTTTTTGCATAATCTCTGTGTTTCTACCTTGATTCATGAAAACTGGTTTTGGTGTATCTGCAGTGCATCCTTTGTGCAGAATTTAAAGACATTCTGGGTTGATGTGACAAGTCCTGTCCTGACCTTCACTAATGTAAGTACTGGTGGGTCTAATACCCCCACTACACCATCAATGACAACTACAATACATCAACTTGCACCACCTGCTGTAAGTAATGATGAGGACCAGGATTGAATTGTGTGCTTGCTCTGATTATATTAACATGATTGTACAGCTTTAGTCTTTTTCCTGCAGAACAACATCTCCAGTGCAGACTGCGGTGTCACCAAGGTGTGTTTCAGTCAGCCTTCAAACTGTGACCCTGCAGTCAATGCTAACTGTTACTTCATGTCAGCCATGATGTCGTCTCCCAGTGATGCAGCCGTCCGCTATGAGATGACAGGTCCTTCTAATGGATACATCTCTCTTGGATTCTCAGATGACCAGAGGATGGTAATGTGGAGACAAAATCCCTGATTCCATGACATGTTTCGTGTTTTGTAACAATTCTAACAATACGGCTCTAGATATACTTGTTTTTAACAACGCATATGTGTAGCAGCATTATTCACATACTTCCCTTCAAACTTTGTGCGTACCTGGAGGATTAAAAAGTATCCATCAGAGGGCAGACCAGGGCCAAATCATCCATCAGCAACATTGGAATATTTTCCTTGAGAACCTCAGACTTTACACAATGTAACCATAATTATACATTGCAACTCTCAAGCAGATTATTACACTGTTTCAAACTTTCAGCCATGTTGTTGTTGGTTGTTCAGAGTCTGCTGCTGACCTTACCACACAAACCCTGACATACTGCTTCCACAGTTCATGTACTTAATTCCATCTTGTGGATGTGTAGGAGTACTTCTGAGGACACACAAAACCATCCTCTGAAGGAACGCATGATACACAGGGGTAACTATCATGCGCACGCAAACACGTTAAAAGTAAGTATATCACGAGCCTAACATGGTCAATGAGCTCTGTAAGACTGTAAATGGCTCATTTAGTTATGCCAATATCCATATTTTTCAACAATGCCCCATTGAAGATCAAGAATCATCAGATTTTTGCCTTGCAAAGAGTAGGGACGAAGGCTAGTGATATTGGTTCGTCAGTGTTTCAGTCTTTCCATCCATAGCCTTTCACACTTTCGTCCAAACCATCAGTGCTCTAAGTATGACATTTGTCATTCCTAAAGCCCTGCCTGACAAAACATCACGAGAATGCTGTTTGTTTGGTTCAGTTTCCTGTTCTCAAGAGGTTGCTAATTAGAGAATATCCAGCAGTATTGTTATTCCAACCTAACACTGCTGGCACTGATTTTTTTCAACATCTCAACAGATTTGGGTTGATTATTTGAAAAGAATGGACCAGTTAGGCTACTTGTGATCGAAAAAAAAAATCACTTATGATGAAAGCATACATTTTTATTTTTACCTCTTTCTTTCCTCAGGGAAACGATGACATTTATATTTGTGGCATAGGCAGTAATGGACTGGTGCAATTGCAGCATGCTTTTTCAACAGGA
Organism: Maccullochella peelii; assembly: GCA_002120245.1. Classification (NCBI taxonomy): domain Eukaryota; kingdom Metazoa; phylum Chordata; class Actinopteri; order Centrarchiformes; family Percichthyidae; genus Maccullochella; species Maccullochella peelii. The sequence continues at coordinate 2,133 of LKNJ01007291.1, forward strand.
CAAACGACTCCACAAGTTCTTTCTCTGGTACTGAAGTTCTTCTGATACTACTGATTTATATCTGCTCAAGGTGTAAGGCCAGAATTTTGCTTGTCAGACCATGAAATATTTAATGCTGTGTCACTGCTCTTACAATGAATGAACTACACATGTAACTATGTGGACTCAACTTGATGTTGAAATGTTTTCTAACTGTCCACCAGGGGAATGTTTCTGATGTAAGAGCATCAGTGCAGGACAGTGTGATCAGCTGTTCCTTCACCTCCATGAATGTTTTGTCTACTCAGAGGACCACTGGCTTCAACGAAACCTACTATGTCTTGTTTGCCTCGGGACCCAGCAACAATGGTAATGAAGACATTGTCTAGGACTCCTGTTTTATTCAGTCCCATAATCAAAGGAAATGTCTTGTAAGGGCAAAAACTTAATGATTGCATTCATAATGTTTTAATTAATATTTTCTTGAAGGATAAATCCAGTTTTTTTAATTAAAAATTGGATCTTATTTTCAGTTTTCAGGCCATCATTCCTGTCAGTAATAATAAACATTGTGCTCAACAAGGTAATTGCTGAGGTTTCTGAGAATGCAGCAGCATCAGTAAAAAACGTCCATTGCCATTGCTGCTGCCAAACAATATTGGACAATTGGATGTTTTTATAATTCTTGTTTTCTACAACATAACTTTCTACAACAATTACAGTATGGTTAAGGTTAGGGGAATATTGTGGTTTTGGAAAATAAACTATTGTTTATTGGCCTTGAACTAAATTTATGGTTAGAGTAAGGTGACTAAAACACTTGATTAAAGGATAATGCTGGTGATATTTCATATTTATTTATTGTCAACAAATCCAATGACAAGACCAAAACCAACAATGTGTTCATCTGTCTCTCAATACTTTCTGACTTCCCCACCCTGTCTGTGAATCCCAGTCTCGCAAGCCCTTTGGTTTTTAATGAAGACATTAATCCTTAAAAACAGCTCACAAATATATAGTTTTGTTTCTTAAAACCGTTGGACACTGTAGTTTTTAGCAAACGTTACTCAAACAGGAAGAAAGAGTGCATTTTGTATTGACTATTTCCAGTGGTGCATTAATACAAATTTGGTAATCTAGTGAGTATTTCTGGCAGCAGGACAGTGTGTGTGGGACTGAGTCAAAATAAACTGTGTGTGTTCATGGTGATGAAGGAACATGTCACTCAGTGCAACAGTGCGGCTGACTGATGTTTTTTAAATAGTTTTTGAACGACAATGGAGCTGTATGGCACAGAGGAATAAATTATATTGGGTTTTGGATACACACACATTACTTGTTAGTAGGATCAATTGATTTTTGGTTTGGGTCTGCACATTGGATTTGTATTGGACTAAGAAAAATATAGATTATTATTAGACTTATCCAAGATTGTGGTTATGGTTTTTTAAAAGCAAATGTTAATTGCAGGTCTGTGACACAACGCAAACTCAGGTCTCCTGCATGAAAGTCTGAGGCACTACATGCCCATGTACCAACCCTGACCTCCACAACCTTTCCTTCCACTTTGCTACATGAAGGACACACTACTTAATGCTTTGGCACTAAATGTTGAATGAAAATCGTTATGGATGTAATTCTAAGGATACTTGGGCTGCTCAGCCTATTAGACATGTTGGCAACAAACTAATTTTTATTTTGGCTGCGCTCACTTTCAGTTTGACCTCCAAATAAAGTGGTTATTATAAAGATAATAAACCACAGACTTTGTCTCTGCTCGTGTTTCTTGTCTGAAAGAAACACGAGCATCTGACTCCCTCTGTCTGACTTCTTTTTAGTGATGTCACTGTGTTCCCAGATCTCTATTACACTATTATCATAACCAAAACATAAACTATCACAAACTATCACATTCAGCTCTGTCTGTTTTATGCGTCTCTCCCACAGGACAAATCCAATTCCATACAAATACCTTCGTCAGCACTGACAAGGTAGACATTTCCAGACCTCAAATTGTCGGAGAAGGAGAATTCCCTGATATCATGAAAGCACATGGTGAGATCCTGCCTGGATGTCTACAGTAGCACTAACTGAAACCATAGTGATAGTTTCAGGTAATGAAGCGAAGTGATGTTTGTCAGTTGGTTTGTCCAGCACCTTGAAAGCTACTGGACTGTGACACAACACCTTTATTAGACTGGTTAGTCAGGACGGCTGTGTATGCACCTGCTTGTACACAATAGATGGGTGAATCATTGCCTTTTGAGGTGAGGGATCATTTATTATGTATACGTATCAGTGAGACAAAGAGCACCTTCATTTCTTTGTCTTCTCAACTGTCCAAACCGATATAGTTTTACCAAGAATGGGCATTCATGTTATGTAATTCTGGACCCTGTTTTAGTGTGAACACAATGAGCTATCAGTTTTCAAAATAATGATCTGTAATTTAACCTACCAGTATTTAAAAAGCTGTTCTTTAATTCAGGTATTCATAGTTCATAAAATATAAAATGTTTTAATTATTCTGTTTGGAAGCTATAAAAAAGTGTGTCTATGTTTTTAGCCAAGCTAATGGTTTGTTACAATGCTGGTCAGTCAGCCATTTGGTCTACCACTTTGGTCCAGGCAGAAATATCTCAACAACTAGGCGGCTGTGGCACAGAGGGTAGTGCGGTTGTCCATCAACCCCAGAGTTGGTGGTTCGATCCCGGCACCTCCTGTCCACATGTCGAAGTGTCCTTGGGCAAGACACTGAACCCTAAGCTGCTCCCGGTGGAGGCCAGCATGGCAGCTGTGTCCCCATTGGTGTGTGATTGGGTGAATTAGACTACTGTTAAAAGCTTAGATTACTGTACAGCACTTTGGGAATAGTTGAAAAGCGCTATATAAGTAATAGTCCATTTACCATTTTAACTACTGGATAGATTGCCATGGAATTTGTATACATATTCCCAACAGGATGAATTGTAATAATTTTTGTGACCCCTTTTCCTTTAGGACAATTTACATGTTAAAATGTATTACTTTCCCTTTAGCCTTTGTGTGTACTTTGTTTACTTCTAATTTGCATGGTTAACATTTTCTGATAAACCTCAGCATGTTAACTTGTGAGCATGTAAGCATGCTAACATTAACAATGAGTTCAAGCCACTGTGGTGCCTATGTGTATTTGAAGGAACTCTTTGTGTGTTTGTTTGATCTGTGTATTGGTTGAGCTTTACAGAGTCGCTAGTGAAATTGTAGACTCCTAGGATGTGTCTGAAGTGATGTCGGTGGCAGAAGGGTCCGGGTCCGGGCCACTGTTGGATCGGACCTCACCGACACTTAGTCTTCAGCGCACCTGCTTTGCTGCTGAAGTCTAACAGGTTCAAAGTAATTCACTGGAGAGGATCAGAGTTTGATGCAATTTAGAGTTTTTTCTTTTAAAAGAAATAAACTCGAGTTGATCTAAAGCAACTAAAAACAGCCTCATTGTGCATCTCTTTTATAGGCGCATGTACTAACACCTGTTTCTGCAGGTCAGCTCTGCAGCGCTTGACCCCGCTGATGTTTAGCTCACATTAATGGTCATTCATCACAAATTATGACAGGAGCTGGCATGAGAAGGGCTATGCAGAGCCCATCTCAGCCGATGCCTGTCCTTGTCGATGGTAGGACACTTGTGAGGGAGATGGGAGATGAAAGAAAAGCCGCACGCAGCTGCATGCAGGTGGCTGGGGGAATACACCAGCAATGCAGCAGTGAGACCATAAATCATTTTTAATGAGGGATACTGCCGATGTAGTTGGATAGCGACTACAGTTGTGGCATAGCGTTATCGAGAGCTGTAGTATCAGCGAGGCCGAGCAGTTGCACGCACGGCATAAGTTAGAGCTGGGAGTTTCCTGTACGATGTACTCCCATTTGTGAGGCCTAAACCGTGGCATAACACAAGTTATGGCTTGGAATCTCCCTAATGATATGAGCTTTGATTCCACCGCACCTGCAGGGGCCCCCTCCTTCCTATGATACACACACAGTGTCTCTGTGTGCCTCTACATGCAAAACTTAACATTTGATATGAATACAAGTAAGCAAGTAAGTAAATAAGTAAAACTTTAAGTGATATTTTTGAACATGATGATTATTAGTTATTACGTGATAATAACAGTAATACATGTGGTTTACCACAACAAAAGTCACTCACTCACTACTCCCTAAATACTGTAACAGACACTTAGTTAGTAAGGGAGTGGTTTCGGCACAGCTTTAGCCTTGTTTTCAGTTCACAGGTTCTGAAGTTTTTTCAGTTCAAAAAACTTCTGAAGCTCAGTACTGTATCCTGTTTTCAACTAACTATCCTGAAAAATATCCTTGAAAAATGTGCATAATCACTCAGAGCAACAGGGTTAATGTGTGGGGTGCTCTGGTAGATACAGGTGGGGGTAGAAGGGTTTACATGTCTATGCCCAGGGGCCAATTGTCATACTCCATCTACGGGTAACACTACATTCTTTCTTGGTATTTATTTTTTCAGTACACTACATAAAACAACTATACTTTCAGTGATTGAGACCATGATGCCACCCCACCAACTGTACAAGATTCACAACAAAGGATATATCTGGCAAGTTCTGAAATGTTGTTGGGTTCAACAGATTAGATTGGACACCATGAGACACATTTACTGCTTGGAGAAGAAGTCTTTGCTTATAGTCGCCTCACAGAGAGTTGGGAAGTTTTGTGTTGGGACAAGGGGAAGAAATGGATGTTGAGTTATGAAACAGTTTGGTGTGTGGTGAGAACTGGGCAGCATTCAGCATTAAATTGTGTTTCAGGAGCACTGATGCTGATAGCCTGGATGACCACGGGATCGGTCGGAATGATAGTGGCCCGATATCTGAAAAAAGTGGCCAGAGGACAGAACCTGTGGGGAAAAGATGTCTGGTTTGTGGTGAGACTTAATAGATACAACAATGTACCACATAATTACTTTTTTTTTCATGTATCCCGCATTTGGGAAAGTAACTATGAAATTATAAATTAAAGTCAACATCATATGAAGATATACATTCTAAAAGCAAACACTCACTTGGAAAATGTTAAACATCATATCTTTGTAACTGTGGGGTCACATTTCAAAGTGTGCTGCAGTCTAATCTGTTCTCTGTATATCCTGAAATATACTATAGTAGACTAACAAACTAAACCATCCGATAATGTTCCATACTGAGAGGTTAAAGGACAATTCAGATTTCTATTTTTATTATTCCTATCATAATTTACCAAAGTAAAACCAGAGTCAAATGAGAAGATCAATATGAGAGAGGTCCGGGATGGGTTTTGTCTAGCTGACTTTTTATGTCTGAGAATATTGGACTGTTCCTGTTAAATGTGTTAGTGTATCACTTTTCATAAATCTTGGTCCAAGTCTGCCCTCTCTTAGGCGTAGTTGATCTTGCACATGTCTCCTGAGCTCTGTATGTATTCAACTGTTTGTGTTCCTCCAGGTCCATGTTGCAGTGATGAGTGTGACTGTAGCAGCCACAATCATCGCCTTCATCCTCGCCTTCTCATACGCCAAGGACTGGGCTGGGGTCAGTACACCAGCACTGCTGGGACTCACTAATCATTTTGCAGCCTCCTGCAGTGTTTTGTTGAGGCTTTATCTTTTGAAGCAGTTTGCTTCTCATTGAAGGGCTTTGAGCCTGGATCAGAATACACAAGGAATTGGACCTTTCATGCACTGTATTAAATACTACGTATGCCATTTGGTAACAACGACAGAGTTGAGAAGCTACATGAAAACAGGCTTATGTTGATATTTCATAAAAAATATGACTGGTCATGGCCAATCTTTGCTCTGGGCAAACTGATCTAACTGACTGAAAACTGAGATTCAAGTTACAGCCTGATAACACAACTATCATATCTTCCTTTTCATTGGTTATGTTAAATCGCAATGGTATTACACTGTAATACCATTCCAAATATAAAAACTTCCAAAATACAATTTTGGCCAAGAAATTGCAGTATTGCATTATTTTATAATATAAAGCAGTCCAACATAACACCACCGTCAAGTGTGACTTTAAGAAATAATTCAACATTTTGGGAAGTACATTTATTTGTTTTCGTTGTGATGAGATAAGATGCATAATAATCCAACCCCATTCGGAACTGTCTCCCATGGAATTAATTACACAGTCTCAGAAGGTCCCATAAAAGCTCATCAGGGATGTGGATGAGCTTTTCTATGAGACCTTCTGGGTCCTATCTCGGAACAGGGCTAGATAATGGGCATTAGCTCACCCAATTACATTTTCAGCCACCTAAAACTATTCTGTAACCCAATTCTTTGTGTATCTTGTGTAATATGTCCTAAACAGCCATCTGTTTAATCCTGTCTACTCCGCAACCTTAGTTATGTTCCGTTTTCTAGGCTGCAGCCTTTTCATTGTCTGGCCGGCCTTTGTAGGTAGCTAGCTCCACCTAGCTAGCTACCTGGGGGTGTATCTTGTTGAGTTGCAGTTGATAAATGTTAAGTGTGCTATATTGACTATATGTGCGGCCTTTCCTCACACATTCTCCACTAGTGGTCTCATATTTCACAAAAATATCCATGTTTCTCTATAGATGTACATACAGAGATCTTTTGTTAAAACTGAAACAAAGCAACAGCAGCCAGGTGAGATTAGACACACACGCAGCCTTGGAGTAATATGGAAAAAGATTCAAACACAAGTGACAGCCTTTTACATTAAAATATTTAATAGTAGACTGATAATTGCACAAGAATACAGAATGTCCTTATATATCTATACTATTGAACATAAAACATTCATTACATCACATCACATTAATTTAGGTGACACTTTTATCCAAAGTGACTTACAATCAACAATCAAGTTTCAACCATGTGGATCCAATACAAAAATTGCAAGAATTATGCAAGTACATCTGCTTTAGTGCTACATTTAGAAACAATAAGAGATAGAGAAAGGGGATGTTGTTTTTTTGTTTGTTTTTATGTTATTTTATGGGCCAAGGTGAACAGTCTGCAATGGAAGATATGTAGAGTTTTTGCTGTCCTGTTGTGGAAATATTCACACAAACCAATGACAATATAAAATGCCCATAGTTGGGAAAAACTTGGCAGAGGGATAGTGATAAATTGGGGCAATCAAGTTAAACTTCTTTGAGACGTAATTTTTAATTTTTTTAACTTTAGCTTTATGATTAGAGTAGTTAAAAGAGGAAAAGAGATTTTTTGCCATTAGAGTAATTTGAAAAATGATACAGGAAAAAAAATGTAATCAAATACAATAAGAATATATGTTACACCCATACAGTCTATGGTTACACCCAGCACAGTTGATACATTAAATTGAATATATTAAGAAATATTTAATTAAAACAAATTAAAACATTGAATGCATTGTTATCAAACTCTTGTATGTATGTAAAACTGCACCTTGCCAACTTAACAATTAATGGCATGATATTAAAATAATTATTTTTTCAGATTTTCTGATGTTTGTCTAATGATACGCGTAACACTGTCCTCAGATATGTTTTTTAGCCATTTGAAGTAAACATATATAGTTCTCACTGTGACAGATGTATGTCAGTGACTGTCAGTTTTGCTGTTTTGCTGTTTGCAGGGAGCCCATCCTGTCTTAGGCTGCCTGGTTATGATCCTCTCGTTCCTCCAGCCCATACTGGCTCTGCTGCGTTGTGGACCACAACATCCAATGTAAGTACCCTGCTGTGTGTGTGTGATTCAAGTATAACAAAACAGGTAATTTGTTAGTGAAATCCTACACAACATTTATCAGTGCCCATCTGACCTGGTGTCTCTATCACACATCATTAATTCAAACATGCAGTTAACTGTCAAAAAACAGCCGTTGCCTCCTTTAACATATAGGAAACAAATTAAAACATAGCTATAATTTAAAACAATGTATAAGAAACTCCTAGCCTGTAATCTGACTAAATTGCCATTTTATTTCATTTCATCAATTGAAAGTGGCATACCTAATGGAACAATAAATTCAATAAGCAAAATCAACATAATTTAAATACTGGCAAACATAACAACATGCTCCATCCAGTTTTAAACAAATATTCCAGCCTTTCTGTGTTTGAATTAAGAGCTAATAAATTATATGATATGATAATATTATCAGCTGCCACTGAATAAACAAATGCTCTGTCATCTGGTGGCACTCATTGTTATTTGTGGTCCAGGTGGTCAAGTCAGGTGGTCTCTAGGTTGGGGGCTCAGACGAAGCCTGGATAACTGTGGCCGGTGGCAACTTCAACATTTCAGTATCATCATTATCATCATTAGGGGGGGTCTGTTGTGTCATTCAACTTTCTGAGACATTTTCATGCCCATGATTTGCTTTCTAACATGGTGTTCTATAATCAGTCTGCACGTGCACGTAGACACACTAAAAACACACAAAAAACACTGCCAATTGTAATAAGTATCAGTTATCAATTTGGTGAACACTTGTTTAAGCTTTTAAAACTTAGTTCTAAGAGTTCCCGTGTTGTATTTACTTTACTTGCTTCAGCGGCCTGATTGTCAGGGCATGAAAGCTGTGCACTGGAAACTCTCTCGGCTGGTTCTCCTAATATCTGTGACGGGCTGATCTAAAATAATACACGGGAGAGGGAAGGGGGGCTGTTTTCTGTTCTTTCAGCATTTTGTTTTGATTATTCTGTTCAAAACACATTGGTTCCTAAACATCTCTGGTCTGGGTTTAGTACAAAAATGCCATGCCTGACGAACAGTGAAGATTCAGGGCTTAAGCCTACTGCTGCCACCACCCATGCTTTAGTCTACCTGGTTAAGACAAAGGTGGTGGGCATGGTTGAATAAAGATCACCTTCATAGTTAAAGAAATCAAAACAGCTAGTAGGAGACTAGTGCTATTGTTCTTCTAGTGAGGACAGTCTTGTTTCATCAATTGATCATTTAATATTTTTCCTCTTTTCTTTTACAGGAGGTTTGTGTTCAACTGGTCACATGCTTTAAATGCACTGGCAATAAAAGTTTTAGCTGGTAAGCTCTTGTCTTACATTATGCACTGATAAAGGCTCTAAAGGCCTTTACACACCATAAGCGTTTTTGCAATTAATTTGTACGTCAATATTTTTTTTTAACTGTTGTTTTTGTCATTTAGTTGTTTGAGTACTTTCACACAGAATGCGAAAATTATGCGGCAAAAAAGCGACATAATTTGTTTTTGACAGGAGGTCGATTTTTCAGAGCTTTTGGTGCTAGTGACCATGGTGGACCTGTTGATTGTTTGTCATATAATACAGGGTGATGAGAAACACAAAGGGCACAAATTATAAAGACAACGAACTCCAGGACAACATGTGGAGTAGCATCGCCAGATGCAGGATAGGCAGTAGATTATGTAATTTACTTCTGAATGTAGTAGAGTTGGTAGCAAGGCAGCAGTGTCATAGCAGGTTTGGCTCGCCATATTAATCAAATACGGGAGGCACTCTATGTAGCTTTTTACCTGGACACTGCACATAGACTACCCAAAGTAACATAAGACACTGGAGCATATTGGAGCCCACATGTGCTTTATATAAGTGCTACAGTGTTGTATTTCTAGTTTATCAGTGTTGCTTTTTTTTTTTCTGAAGAATGAGCTTGCGCAAATCTATCTATCGCTAATTAGCATCGCTGCCTGTATGAATAGTTTTCGTGTTGTTTATTCATCACGTCCCCGGTGTGTAAAGGCCTTAATGTTTAAAAATTCTACAACAGACATACCGTCAACCATTTCTACAAGTCTTGAAAAGGCTGTTGTTGTTTTTTTAACATCACACAGTGGCGGCCATATTCACAGGCCTGAATTTAATTGACAACACTGTGAACCAATGGCTGATCAAAGTGATGGGTGGATTTGTTGGCTGGGAAGCTTTGTTCTACATCCTGTTGGAACTCCATTTAAAAAGGAAGGATAACAGTACAGGTAAATAAATATCCTGTTTTTTATTATTATTATTATTATTATTGTAAAGTGGCTCTTAATGGGTGCTTATTTGCAGATGAGATGAAACTTCATCCTCATTTAAGAGCGTTGACTTCTCTCTTCAAATTTTTCATTTGAGGAAAATAAAAAAAAACTCTTGGTGGTGTGTCATGTGTCAACAACAACAGCAACAAATGATGAATGATGATTGTCAGGATCTCTGTTAGGTTGTACTGGTTGTAGACTTTCGAGCAGATCCAACCCCCCAAGAACACCAAGGATCTAACATGACCTGAATCAGTGTCAGGGAATCTGGGGCCACAGTTGTGTCTGTATCTTACCATTAGTATCAAAGACTAGATGGGTCATAATTATATCAATAAAAAAGGCAAATAAAAAATATGTATTATTAATTAATTATAATTGATTAATTAATTGACAATGAAATAAATAAATGAAATAGTAGACAGTGACATAAATAATAAAGAATGATTTATTCTAATAAATAATAAATGCATATATAATTTATAATGCAATAATAAGCAATGAAATATATATTTAAATTAAAGCTGCAAGCAGCGATGGACGGGCCCGAGCACCTCCCGCACGTCGGGGCGTGCAGCATCCGCCACTTGATGAATTACTAAACACTAGTTTCTCTGTTCTCTGCATGTTTGACCGATGGCAGAGCTCAGCTCCCCCACACAAACACGCAGCAGAGGAGAGAGTCTGCTGTGGAGATTGTCATTTCCTGATGTCAATAGGTGGCGCTATGACTATCAGTGAATTGTGGCATATAGATGCCTTTAGGTCGGTATTGTCATGTAACGTGAAGTTTGGAGCAGATTGGACAATGTAAAGTCCATTTGAAAAGCACTTCCTGTTTGGCGGCAACACACTGAAAATGGCAGTCCCATAGCAGCCACGCCGTTCGACGAAAACTCAAGCTTGTAACAACTTTAGTTCACAAACGCCTCGAGATGGGATTGGCCAGGTTTGAAGTCGATCCGATAAATTCCCTAAAAGGAGATAGATTTTTAAGAAACACAAAAAATGACAAAAATGGCCTAAAAATGCAAATGGTATTCAAAATGGCTGACTTCCTGTTGGGTTTAGGGCATAGCTCCAATAGACTTTTTTGTAGGTCTTGGGATTCTACACCGGATTCCCACATTTCGTACATCTAGGTGAAACGTGCCGCAGGGGCTCGTTTTTCAAAGATTTGTAGGTGGCGCTATTCAGCCATTTTGCCACACCCATGTGCGAGACCCATAAAATATCAAATTTTTCACCACTTCTGATGCATGTGCAAAGTTTCATGAGTTTTTGAGCAGATATAGCCCCTCAAAAATGCGATTCTTTGGGGAGAAGAAGAANAATAATAATAATTCCTTCAGTTTCAATAGGGTCCTCACACCGAGGTCGGTGCTCGGGCCCTAATAATTCCTTCAGTTTCAATAGGGTCCTCACACCGAGGTCGGTGCTCGGGCCCTAATAAATCAGTATCCTCTGAGATAAATACCACTCTATTCTAATGAGAATCTTTTTGAAGGCTTGCTTTATTATTTATTTCACTGCAGATTTTATTTCTTCTGCAAAGACCTCTTATTTATTTCGTGGCGTATCTATTTCAGGAAGACACTTGCTTGTCAATCAACCTCTGGGGGCAGGATCAACAATTATGATTGGTTGCTCTGTCACTTGGCAGAGATGCAGACAAAAGCCATCAAATTTTAGCAATAGATTGAAGATTAGAAGGGTAGTAGTCTTCACACACTTATCTGGTCTGGTCAGTCAGAATCCAGGTTGAAATGGAAGAAACATTTAGATGGAGGACCCAACATTGATGAGTCTACCAGCGTTAACTCCAGGTTAAGAACTCAAGGAGCAAGGAGCTATGCTAAAGGAGCTAGGTTCATAACATTAAGCCAAGCTTTTAAAGTTATATTGTTAAAATGATTCCTAACAAAGTTACTGTTACTGTTAAAATTATTCTTGTTATATTTATGTCACGTAAAAACTGTACAGTGCACACCATATAGCATTCACGTGACAAAAAATGAAACAAGTATATTTCTTAGAAATCATTTGAATAATATAACTTTGATAATGCAGGATGACCACCACCCGACTAAATCTTTGCCAAGGTGCTGGAAGCATCAGTGAGTCCAAACAGACAGTGAAACACTGCATAGATCTAAGTGTGCGGAAATCTCTTCTGTCAACAATATAACCTTAAAAGCTCGTCTAGCTTACCTTGGACTGAAGGCCTCAACCTGGAGATAGCCTTGGTGCTGGTGCAAGCCCCATCTGATTGGCTGCCTAAAAAAATCGGCAGTGACAACACCAGCGCTTCAAAGATTTTCAACTGATTGATTCATTCAACTGCCCTGATTCATTTAACTGTTCCACTTTCTAGTGCGCTCAGTCTTTAGAGTCAGTTTGTTGTCTGGGTGCAGATGCTGTTGGATATGTTAGGGTTTGTGTCTGTGTTTATCAATGAGTCTGTCTTAAGTATGAGTAAGATATTTAAGCGTTAGGGTATGGTAGGGTTTTTGTGTTGAGTATGCACACACACCCAAATATTTAAGGTTGAAAAAATGTTTGATTGTTTAAGTATCCTGCAGCAGCTTTCACTTTTCTCTTTTCTTTGAATTACAGATATGTTGGAATCAAAAATGGTAAGACAAAAAAGGCTAAAACTAATTTAAAATGACAAAAATAACATACTGCTGATTTGTAATGTAAATTGCATTGTTTTGTCAGAAAACGGCTGATCTCCTGCTGATGGCTGTGTACTTCCTGGGAAACATTTCCTTTTTGGTGGCACTGTTGGTTGGAATTGGAATGGAATAAAGAATGATAAAGCAACAACCTAATAAAGGATTTGCTTGAACATATTCTTTTATATTAATATATTCATTATTTTCTTTAATGTCTAATTTGTAGGCCATCTCTCAAAATAAATAAGATTTATGCATTTCTATGTTGTAAAGCCACGTCTTTTTAAATGTAAATAGATGTATCCCATAAACATGATAGTTAACTTGGTCCAGGGTATTGCTTCCCCTGGTGGGGGTGTGGACATACTGGTGAACTGCAAGTAAAACAGTTCAGAGGTCTGTTTGATTAAAATCACCAGCTACAATAAAAATACCATCAGGTTGTCTTGTCATGTGGCTGCTGATGACTTCATACAGTTCCTGTAGTGCATTTGTTGAATTTGCATCTGGAGTGTAAACAGCAGCAACAAAACACTGGTGAACATGCTGGGCAGATAATATGGTCGACATCTTAACATTAAAAACTTGACATCTGGTAAACATTGTTCATCAACTTTGACTGCGTTTGAGCAACAAGCATCTTTGATGTAAACACATCTGGCTGAGTCCGCCTCCCCTCTTCTTACCGGAGTCTTGCGTTCTGTCGGCATGGAACACGGTCCACCTTTTAAATGCAATAGCTTGATCCGGGATGTTGTGGTGGAGCCAGGTCTCTGTAAAGATGCGGGCACACACAAGTTGTGTCTCACTTCAGGGGCCACATCCTTCTAAGGACACAGTCTACGAAGGGACAGCTGAATCGAGCATTGTTAAATGAGATGGTCTGGTCTACGGAGGATTTCCTATTTGGGTCTTCAGCGTCATGAAGCACCGCTCCTGTCCTGTCACCTAGCAACCTTGACAGCTGCAGTTGAGGTTTGAGGTTTTTAAGTCCCCTTGGTTTTTTAACATTTGTACCGTTACCTACCGGTACCTCTGCTACCTCCTGAGCCACAGCTGCCCCATGTCAATGATACATGTGTGCAACCGTGTGTGTTAACAGGCAGAGATCATACCACCAGGTAAAGAGCAGGCGGGGGGCAACTGTCAGGATGACAACCCAAAATGAAGGAAGACTTCAATTCAATTCAATTCAGTTTTATTTATATAGCGCCATATCATAACAATGTTATCTCAGGGCACTTTGTCATAAAGAGCAGGTCTAGGCCGACTCCTTATGTGTACAGAGACCCAACAATTCCCACCAAGAGCAAGCACAAGCACAGTGGCAAGGAAAACTCCCTTTTAACAGGCAGAAACCTCAAGCAGAACCAGGCTCTGGGTGGGCGGTCATCTGCCTCGACCGGTTGGGTTGAGAGAGAGGGGAGGGAGAGAGCGAGGGAGAGAGAGAGAGAGAGAGAGGGAGGGAGTGAGGGAGAGATAGAGAGAGAGAGAGACACCCTGAGGAAAGCGAACATGCAGTAGCACTTCAGTGCTAAAATCCTCCACAGATGTAAAGGCAATACTCAAAACTCACCGTGTGTATGGTTATACAGGTTTTTACGGTGGCCCTGAAGGTCAAAACACAACAACATTACACAAAACACAACGACATTACACAAAACAACATTTCACAAAACACAACATTTCAGAAAACACGACAACATTTCACAAAACACAAAAACATTATATACATTGTATATACCTTAATATACAATATATACTTTGAGGAGGGCAGTAGAGTGAAACACAAGTTGTGTATGTAAATATTTTGGTTAGATATTTGGTTTTGGATATGAGTGGAACATACTGAGTATATACAGATGTATGCAGAGAAGTGGATTATGGTGTAGAAATAGTTTCAGATGTTTTAATGGACATTTCCGTACTTTTTACACATTGTAAATGGGTCACCATTTGGATTCATGGTATCTGACTGTCACTGATATCCATCTATCAGGAAACTACAAACTTTTATGTACTTTCCTATAGAATATATTTTCCTATATAATCAGGTCAGGTTTCCTACATGCCAGCTAACATATACACATACTGTATACGAGTATCTCCTTCTTTTCTGCCAAATATCAACCTATGTATTCATCTGAAACTGTAGTCTTACATCTCATTAACAACAGATTTCCCTCTGTGCATGCATGTTATCCACATAGCAATACCTCCACCTGCTGGTGCTTTACTAGTACTACAAACTAGAAAATCTAAAAGAATGAACACTATAGTGTTTTGCTGTCATGTCTATGAATGTGATGTATGATTTTACCTTTTAGAATGGCCTCTTCTCATCTCTAATGAAAAAGAGGCTAAAACATTTCAAACTGTAAACCATGCGAAGGTGTTACGCAGCAGCAGGAGAAGGACCCAAGCGCAGACAGACGAGGAGGCTCAAGCAGTTTCAAAGATTTATTAACATAGAACTCAGGTACAGGGAAGGCAGGCAAAAGAACTCAGAGAACTCATCCAACACACACACACACACACACACACACACACACACACACACACTGAACCGACGAGGGAATCAGGGGCAGGTGTGCAACAGGGAGCAGATGAGACCTGACACATGAGGGCAGGAACAGACAGGAAACAGGAAAGACCGGACTTTAAAATAAAACAGGAAACAGACAAGAGGTTGTAACAGAAGGTCTTATGGGACCCGAAGTTGAAACCGAAAGGGGAGGAAGTTTTGAGTGAACAGTTGATTTATTTTTTTTCTAACACAAATTGTAGGCTACTTTCTCTGTATATCTGAAACAGCCAGGGCTGCCGACACCGGGGGAACACCGGGTCAGTTGTCCTGGGTCCTGGGTCAAGGGAGGGCCACGAGCAAGACACAGGGCGGGCCTGGTTACAGCAGTCAACTCCCACTAATGTATTTATGGTGCGTGTATATCAATGTTTTAGACGGGATAGAACTTTGGGAAGGGAATGGGGGGTGCTGATGTGAAAGACGTGTAGCGTTCAAAACAGTTAACTCAATAATATGTCGGGTTAAAAATAATCTTGTCCCAACAAATGTCATTCATTATGTAGTGACAATGGGAACTCCACAGATGAATTCGTTCATTGTGTGACTTAAACTGAAGTTTTTTTTGAAATGTAAGCCATTACGTTTCAGTCACAGCTCTCTTCCAATCACTTCCTGTAACTGTAATCCCCTGGATTCCCTGAGCAGGTCAAGAAACCCCCAAATCTCCTATTGTTTTCTTTCTTAGCTCTTCTCCTCTGATGGCTCTCTGACCTCGACAGACCTGTGTAGCCTGCAGAAAGCAATAATGATAATTACAAACATCATATAGATCACTTAATAAAAGGCCCAACAAGGACTGCAAAACTTTCAAGTACACAAGTAAACCTGATATTTACTAATAAAGCAGAAAGAATAACTAAAAGTTACAACTTGATTACTGGCTTATCTGATCATTGTCCTTGTCTTCTCAAAGACCCCCCCCCCCNCCCCCCCCCAGCACTTCATGGCCACAGGACAGAGCGTGTAAATGACTCTTAATAAGGTCTATTGTAAGGTAGCCACTTCCTGTGGGCTTTTATTTTGGTAGTGCCCCCCCTTTTGTATTATGGGGCTTTTATTTAGGCTCCTTCTACCGGAAGAATAAGATCGCGCTACGGAGAGTTAATTAATCGACGTGAGGACAAAAGGAGGGAAAGGCCAGCGATGTTACTCAGTAACAGAGAGCCTTTTTGACTTAATAATTAAGCACCCAGCTGGAACGGGAACAAGGTATGGTGTGATTGATTTTGTTTATAATATACAGTGATATGTGATTCAACTGTGATGGAATGTTTGAACGTATTGCTAGCGTAATAGTCATGCTAACATTAGCTTCGGACATTGAGGCTTAAATGGATAGCTATAACGTCACGGTAATGCTAGCTTTCTACCCCCTTTTTTAAGAGTGTACCGTGTTTACATGTCAGTAATATTTTGATTAATACCCATGCGTGATGTCTGTGATGCTTGCATTTTGTAAGAGCTCATTTTATGTTATTTGTCTGTTCTGTAGCTCTTACGGTGTTTTATGAAGAGAGAGAAAGGAAAGTACATTTGTGTTCAAAATTGACTGACGGCTGAACATAAATAAATGCTTCCTGAAACATCAGTACGCTTCACCATTGCCTGGCTGGGGTTCGCTACAGAGCGCTCCAGGCTTCAGAGGCAGCTGCGATGGCCTCTTAAGAGCGGGATGAGAGGCTACTACACCACACACACACACACCCCACTGGCCCCCCTCAAAAGTTATCCACCACTGTTTGTCATCATGCCTCCTTGCCACGTCGATACGAGCGCCATGGCATCGAACATATTGAGCCTAAAACTCCATGTGGAGCTGGGACATGTTGTTTTGTATTATTTATATTATATATATATATATATTTAAGTTGCAGGATTTTCTGCAGGATTTTCCACCATTGAATCAGGCTTTCACCATCTTAAGGGACGTGTATGCGTATCTGCATTTGTAGAACAGCCAATAGGAACACGCCCTCTTTCTGAAATGACCTGTGATTGGCTAAAGTCTCCCATCACGGGCTAGATTTTCTGAAGCCTGATAACAGAGCCAAGAGATTTGAGAATGTTCTTCCTTTGCTATCATGTAACATTGTGGGAATATTTTATAAAAGAACATTCTATAATCTGCTACCTCAATAACGTCCCCAAAATATCCTTAGAATGTTGCAGTTAGAACGTCATATCTTAAGCCCAGTTCAGACTGTCTGCGCCTGGGTCCTCTCCCTGCTCCCAAAAAACAGAATGGACCGACCCCAAAAGGACCTAGCAGCTGGGACGATTTTGGAGTCTCCAAAGAGACATTTTTCGAGGACCCAGACTTCCTTACGGCCTTCGTTGTCTTCTGGAGGACAGACCAGGAATTTGCCAAGATGGTGGCATGGAACAGGTGGATAGTGATTCCCCGCACCTCTCTTCCTCCTGTCTCCCCTGCCACCTCGGCACCCAAGCCTGGTCTCTCGTCGGCGGCCCAGCCGACACCTGGCCCAGGATCCCCGTCGGTGGCCCGGCCAACACCTGGTTCCGGATCCCTGATGGCGACCCAGCCGTGTCGCAGCCGGAGTCTGGCATCCACCTGCTCACGTCCACCTGCTCACGTTTCTGGGACGGTTCTCCGTTGGCGTCCTGGCCGGCGCCTGGTCTGGCACCCGTCTCCGCCAGCTCCAGAACCCGTCCAGCTGCAGCCTACGCCCCTATCAGCTTCTCCCGCCTCTGTCCATCATTCTCCGGTCCCCGTCCCACCGCTGCAGCCCCAGCCCCAGTCTCCGGTCCCCGTCTTGGTCTCTGGTTCCCGACCAGCTGCTGCAGCAGTCCCCTGGTCCTGTCCGGCCGCGGCCGCAGCTATCATCTCTGGTTCCTGCAGAGCCTCAAGTTCCCGTTCCGCTGCCAGAGCGGCAGCCTCCGTCTGTTCCCGTTCCGCTGCCAAAGCGGCAGCCTCCGTCTGTTCCCGTTCCGCTGCCAGAGAGGCAGCATCACGTTCCCGCTGGGCCGCAGCCATCCTTAGTTCCCGCTGGGCCGCAGCCATCATTAGTTCCCACCCCGCTGCCGAGAGGGCAGCAACCAGAACCAGTCCCGCTGCCGAGAGGGCAGCAACCAGTCCCAGTTCCGCGGCCGGCCTCCCGAACCCCGTCAGCATGGCACACACATACCATAACTGGTTAACGGTCCCCAAGAGACAGGGGAGGAACTCCATCAAAGATATGGTATTGCTTGATTCTCCTTATGGCGCTCTCTACATGAATTCTCAGTCTGGCAATTTTTTGAGTGGTGGTAACTGCCTCCCTTGTGAACTGCCACCTCTGACTGAGAAATGGTAGCATAACAAGTGACATATTGATGGCTGACAGCAGATCACTAATGAGGAAACCCCTGTCATTACTGTGGTGGAAATTCTGATTTCCCTTGTGGAGAAGTGAACAAATAAAATGATGATTCAACAAACAGTTGTCTTTTGTAGATTTAATTAAGCAGAAGAATAAAAAGTAACAAATAAGGAGCAAAAATAGAATAAGTAAATAAGCAAATAACAGGTAAGGATAAATGCAGAAGAAGCGAACAGATAAGGACGATCACAGTCAATTTATTTCAGCTGAAAGGACAGAGATCATGTACACCAGTAGTATACAAAGAGTCTGACCCCGAAGGTGGGAAACAGTCACATATTTATAACAGCATGAAAACAACCAGGCAAGGGAGACATAATACTGTCGGACCTTGGTGTAGGGACCACAGGGACTCCACAGATGAATTTGTTCATTGTGTGATGTAAACAGAACTTTTATTTTGAAATTTAAGTTTGTTATGCTTACAGTTGTCCCTCACCTTCAATCACTTCCTGTAACTGTAAGCGGACGTCTCCTGGATGACGCCACTGACCAGGTCAACAAAACTCCGGTTCCCCCTTTGTTCTTTCTCGTACCGCTCTGACCTCTTACCTCTCTGACCTCGATGGAGGCACTCTCCTCGTGTGGTCTGCACGGAGCAGACACCCTGAACTCTCAACTTACGGCAGCGACGCGAGAGCCTGCGTAAGATTCCTAGCAATACAAGTTTAAATAACTTTATTTAGTGCTAGCGGCTACGACACAGAGTCTGCCTGCTACGTAAACGTTAAGAGCAACGAAGCAAGTTAGCTCCAAGCT
The DNA here is from genome assembly GCA_002120245.1 of Maccullochella peelii. Classification (NCBI taxonomy): domain Eukaryota; kingdom Metazoa; phylum Chordata; class Actinopteri; order Centrarchiformes; family Percichthyidae; genus Maccullochella; species Maccullochella peelii. Next base: position 21,550 of record LKNJ01007291.1, read on the forward strand.
GCTAACTTTGCAACGAGAACAAAGGAGAGACTGGTTTCCTCCGACCTGCACCATCAGAACACTGCACATCAAGGACTGCATTCACCATCGGAAGCGCAACTCTCCCCAGCTCGGCTCAAATCCACAACCGGTGGAATCGCCAGCTTTCACGGCAACACCAAGGAATTCCTCTCCTCACGAACTGGTAACTAACTGGGCATATCTAGCTGGCTAAGCACAGGACTATTGATTTTGTTTATTTACTGAGCTGTATTGTTATGATCTCTGTTTAGGTTATGGGCCCCGCCACACGTGAATAGGTCTCAGAATTTACCACCTTAGAGCTGGCCCTCTCAATATAGATCTCTGTATAGTCCAGAATAACCCTTGTTTTTGCATAGGTGTCTTTAAAGCACTGTGGCATCATTTCATTTACAGCTGATCTGTGGAGCCATATAGGCAATGAACCAAGTATGAAAAACAGGTCATTTGCCTTTTTGCCTAATTTGATAATTTAGTAATCTACTAACTGTAGACTGTGAGACATGAAAATGCTCTCCCAGCGATTCCTCATATGCGCCCTCTCTCACATGGCAGAGGAAGAGAAAAAAACTGATCAAATAAGCACATGCTCTCTGCCTTAAAACACACCCGGGTCATCTCCTGCGTAGCCTGGTCCTGATGGGAATGTCTTAAGTTTTGCAGGTATTTGGTCATAAACCAAAGCAATTCAGTTGAAAGGAACAGATGACACAGTGAAGGAGTTAAACGACCACATTACAGTCCTACAGGAGAGACGAGATGAGACAAAACGGTACAGCAGGCGGTGGAATCACTGTCTTTTGAATCTCCCAGAGAGCAACAATGAGGATGTGAGAAAGGAGGTACTGGAGATCATCGCTTAGATTGTCCCTGAGGACAAGCTTGGATTCATGGTTGACACTGTGCATAGAGTTGGTGCCCAAGAGAGGATACAAGTACACACCAAATTTTGGCCCCTTGTCAAGCGCACCGAAGGAAATAAGACCTAATGGCAGGCCCTGTTGCCATTATTGACGGTGTGAGATCTACTGCATAATATAATGTTAACTGACTCATAAGATGATTCAGCTTCTTTAGGTTTACTCTGTAACCTACATTATGGATGGTAGAGAGATATAGGAATTACCTTCCATCAAAGTCGATTTTGACAGTTCTAGGTGAAAGGTCAACCAATCAGAGAGTGCCACGTCACAATGTCC
>LKNJ01007292.1:0-13404 GCA_002120245.1 Maccullochella peelii
TTATTACTAATTAACGGGCTATCATTTTTCCCTTCTTTAAGGGTGGTGCCCCGAGGTGAATTTAATGAAAGTTAAATTCTATTATTTAATGTATTGTTTACTTTTTACTTTTGATAGCCTGAAGTGGGTGTAATCACTTCACTTCATCTTTATGTACCAATTAATGTGTTAGCACTATATAGTTTTGGTGCCTCTTTGAGGTTATTAATTATTGTTACATATTTTGGTATCAATAAAGCCATATAACCCCTACACTAACATTTTCAATACAGAATTTTTACTTCTAATAGAGTATTTTTTCAGTGGAGAATTTGTAGTTTTATTTAAGTAAAGGATCTGAATACTTCTCCTACTATATACATCTTTTTAAGTACATTTGAGACACATGACTACATGATTTATTAGCTTTTAAAAATTCCTTCAGTTTAATTTTAAAATGTTGACAATTTTGGTCTGTTTTGAGTTCAGGCAGTGCATTCCATATGTAGGCTCCCTTTATAGAAAAGGATGTCTGGCCAAAGGAGGTATTTCGGTACGATACTGAACATTTCCCTGCAGTAGTTTTCCAAGTGGTCAATCCAAAGGCCTGTAATGGTCGCACCAGAGAGCCTGAGGAACCTGGCCATGTAAACACTTGCAGATGAAATAGAATATTTTTATTGCACAATTGCAACACATATTCTCAATTTGCATTCCAAGCATATCTGTTTAATCAGATTCATAGTGGTGTGACAATTATGTTTTGTTGTCTTTCTGTGATGTTTTTTGGATTAAGAACACAGACTACAGACTATAAGTGTTTCCTCTCAAGCAGGTGCAGAACATGTGTATATCAGCCGTCAGCTGGCAGTCAGCTGTGGTCGTTGTTAACCAGTAGATAAATTGACATGTCTGTGTGTTAAGTACAGAGCTGGAGTCAGGGCGTGGTTAGCCTAGCTTAGCATAAAAACTAAAAGCAGGGGGAAACAGCTATACTAGCTATCCTAGCTCTGTCCAAAGTACCAAGTACCAATACCTCTGAAGCTCAGTGATTAGCATATTGTACCTTGTTTGCTTAATTCATACACAAATGGAAATGTGAAAATGACAATTTGGCGTTTGTTGGATCTATTTCTTGACACAAAGTAATACAACAGTCACTGAGGTCATGTCTTCAATTATTTGTGGGAATTTAGGATGTGGGGGAAATTCATACTTTACCATTTAAAATGTACACATGGTGGGTATTTCACAGACTGATTTCAGTATGTTTAGACTTAATATTAAAAATGTGGCAACTTTAGGGGCAACAAAATATTTTTAGTTTATGCCTACACAATACCTTACTTTGAGGAATGTAAGCGTGTTGATCCTGTATTTTTCATGTATTCAAATTAGTAAAATGCTTCAGCTAAATAAAATATCATCTAAAGTTATTAATGTTTACCTAACTTAAGATTCCCTGTCTACATTACAAGTCTGATTATGAGGTCATACACAGCAACAGTGATGCTGCCACCATCTTAGTCTGAGCTCCGGCGCCACGCCTCCAGGAGCTTCTCTGCAGTTGCTCCCCACATCTCCTCCCTCACCGCTAGAGGCGCTCACCCTGCCAGTTGAGTGGATGTTCACTCACCCTGGGCAAAGGAAAGATAGAAAACACCACATCCAGTCTCACTCCACTGGAAACTCTCAATTTACAGCTGGTTCGTCGTGGCCTCTGGACACAATTACGCGCGGCTACAAAATAGTGACGAGCTGCATCGTCCAAGTTCCAACATCAGAATTGCTTTATTCTAATGTGTTTTTCAAGGAGACATCTGTCGTTCTGTCTTTCGTGTATGAGGAGTCCATCTCTAAAGTGATGAGCAGTGCGGAGCCTGGGGATATGATTTTCGCGTAAACTTCTCTTCACCTCTCTTAGTTTACCTTTCTCAAAATCCATTTCCATCCATAAAGAAAATGCAAATCCTCCTGTACACAGCTGTGTTCCTTTACCTCAAGGAGTCTGCCAGCACAGAGCCGAAAGCCAAGTGTCCAACGCGGTGCGATGTGAGTACCTGTCCAAGCCCCAGCTGCCCCAGCGGCTACGTGCCGGACCGCTGCAACTGCTGCCTGGTGTGCGCCCAGGGAGAGGGAGAGCCGTGCGGCAGCAAGGACGACCTGCCGTGCGGGGACGGACTGGAGTGCAAACACCCTGCGGGCAAGCGGCTCTCCAAGGGCTTCTGTCAGTGCAAGTTCAGCCACGAAGTGTGCGGCAGCGACGGGAAGACGTACGGCAACGTGTGCCAGCTGAAGGCGACCAGCAGGAAGGCTCTGCAGCAGGGACTGCCAGGCATCACCCAGATCCAGAAACGACCGTGTGAGGCCAGCATAGGTACGATTTGTGCATTGGTGGCTTCATTTGGTAAATCAGATAGTCTATAGGAAGCACTTGACAGGGCCGGAACAAGTATTGTAAGACCCTAAGCAGGACCCTTTCCAAAACTATTCACCCTGCCACACTCTTTAATTTTCTTTTATATTATTTTAAGCAATGCTGAATGGTCAGGTCAAGTCAGCACTATAAAAGGCATTTCAACTGGTTGAATACAGTATTCCACCCAAAACAGTTTTAAAATGAACAAACAAATTTTAAAAGGGGAGTAAAAACATAAATATTTTTTGTTGTATTAGTTAAGTATTAATAGATTATAAATGATAAATTCAGCAATAAAATCTGATAACATGATTTCAAAAATGTTATTTTTTAAATGTAGTCATTTGTTTTATTATCTTATTGATTTTTTTAATGAATTATTGTTTTAATCACTCAAATTTATATATATACTTTTGTAAAGCTCACTGGGGCTCCCAAGCTTTACCTGTCAATTCCACTTGTTTGGTAATAATGTTACTGGGGTGTGTTTATGCCTTGGACTAAGAAAAAAACAAAAACAAGTTTGAACGAATGAAAACTAGCATGTTATTCAGTCAAATTAATTTATTGTTATTATACTATTTATTTAACGTATAGGCCAAGCTGATAGTTTTTCCACCAGACAGCACTGACAAGTTCAAGTGATCCTTATCAAAAAATGTTTATGTTATGTGTTAAAAAAACAATATGTGCCAATATATCAGTAATATATATATACTATATAGTAATATTTTGCTTAAAGTAGATAATTTAGGAAGACTTAACACAATAATGCATAGAGTGACATAGCTGATTTTACAAATATCATTTCGAGCAAATTACTGATAACTTTAATAAAAATGGTCATCTTTTTTTCTTTACCTGATATAAATTAGCTTAATTTACTATCAGGACAGTCACTTAACATTATGTTAGCTTAAAAGAAGGATTGCTTATTGTGATATATCAAATTCAACACAACCGTAACAGTAAAATATTGTAAAATAACTTCTCATCTGTGAAATGTTATTCCCTGTTGCTTGGTTTTGGCATTTCTTTCATTAGAACATCCAGAAGCAAGGATCCAGGTATAAGATCTGCCCAAGACACATAAAGTGACACAGTGTAAATGGGGTCTATAATTCTCAAATACTGATATATCTGTGTCAGCCTCAAAAATCCAGCATCAGTCAGGCTGTAGTATACAATAACTGAACGAGGCACATATAAACAGTTTTTGTCCACTAAAACATTGACACTAAAAACATGCAATCCACTCACAAAACAATCTAACTGGTTGACAAAATGGTCTCCCTACAAAATCCATTTAGTAGCTTTTCTGACAACTGGTCAAACTCCATCTGCTGATGAAGATCATGTGATATGAAAATTCCAAGACAGCTACTAAACGGACCTTTTGGTGTGATTGTGTGTTGTCTTATAGTATTTCTAAGGCCCAGAATGAACTTTGAACCACAATCTGGTGTTACTAAAGTAGAAATGTTTTTACCACAATATCATATTGACTCATCAGTCGGGGCGGCTGTGGTACAGAGGGTAGTGCGGTTGTCTATCAACCCCAGGGTTGGTGGTTCGATCCCGGCCTGTCCACATGTCGAAGTGTCCTTGGGCAAGACACTGAATCCTAAGTTGCCCCCGGTGGAGGCCAGCATGGCAGCTGTGTCCCCATTGGTGTGTGAATGTGTGTGTGATTGGGTGAATTAAACTACTGTTAAAAAAGCTTAGATTACTGTACAACGCTTTGGGAACTGTTTCAACAGTTGAAAAGCGCTATATAAGTCCAAGTCCATCCATCAGTAGAGTGCAGTCTGGCCCTCCATCAATAAATTGCCCTGTGCCTTTTCTCAACTGTCTCCACGTTAATAAGAGCAAGATTAATAAGGCTTGAAGTAATGCTTCACGGCACCAATAAACACTGGTTAGAGGTCAGGTGCAGGTTTAACGGCCTGTTACAGCTGACCAGAAATAGTTATTCGGAACAGAGCAGACAGTGGGGATTAACCACACCTCCAGTAAATAAAATGCTAGTATTCTGTCCTGCAGACTGGCCTAGAAAGTCCCTCAACCCAAACACAGAGTTCATGTGTGGGACACTGCAGGCCTTGCTCTATAAACATTAACTTTTCTGCCAGAGTGGAGCTGCTCAGTGAAATGATTTTCCTTTAAACAGTGTAAGGAGATTCTATCTCAGTGCTGGTATGTGGTCAGACAGTTGGATTTCTTTCTTGTAAAGGGAGGGGGAGCTTACTCCATAAATTGTGATTTCACAGCAGTTTTGATCCACGCCTCGTTCAGACTGATATGAGACCAGGATTGGTGTGTCTGGTGCAGGGAGAGGATGAATTAGAACTGAAGGACTGTTTCACAATGGTGTATTTTATATTATCAGAGGAGAATGTGAAAACATTGTAGAGGTTTCTAACTTATACTCCAGTTATTAGATATTTTGCCACACAGCTACATGGCTCAAGGGATGGCAATGTAAACACCTTGGAAACTATTGAATGGATTGCCAAGAAATTTTGTGCATATATTCATGGTCCCCAGAGGATGAATCCTAAAGATGATCTCCTGACTTTTCACATAGTGCCACGAGCAGGTCAAAGTTTTCACTTATCCTGTGAAATATCTCAACATCTACTTCATGGATTGGCACAAAAGTTTGTATAGACATTCATGGTTCCCAGATGATGAATCCTACTGACTTTGGTGATCCTCTGAATTTTCATCTAGCACCATCATCAGGTCATTAGTTTATGACCAAATACCTGCAAAACTAATGACGATCCGATCAGCCTCAGCTGTACTTTAGTTTGTTTAGTGCTAACTGTAAAATGTTAGCATGCTAACACACTAAACTAAGATGGTGAACATGGTGAACATTATACTTGCTAAACATCAGCATGTTAGCATTGTCGTTGTGAGCATGTTAGCAACCACTAACCACAACCATTTTTACATTTACTTGACCCTGTCAGCTAATGATCTTCCACAAACTTTGAACCTCAACTTATCAATCTTACAATTTTGTTTTTTTAGAGCTGCTAGCATGGCTGTAGACTCTTAAGCCCCATTCAACAGGATTTATTTCTCGAGGTTTTGTTGAGCGCATATTTCTATTTAAGTCCTGTCCAGAGAGACTCTCTAAGCATTTTAAAAGTATTGCTGCCATCTTGCCTTCCTGTTGTTCAGGAAGAAGACTACATGTGATTGCAGCTCTGACACTGATACACATGCTCCTGCCTTCAGTTCCCAACAGTTTATTAGACTACTGTCTCCATTCACAACCAAACGGGGAGAAAAGTTACTGGTTGTTAAATAATTCCTTCCTTCCTTCACTACATGTGGTTTTACTCTCTTCATTTGTCCTGCATTCCACTCCATCTCTTTCTCACACACTCCCACTGACAGTCTGAACCTTCCTGCTGTATACTAAACTAGTAAAAGTAGAGCATGACCACTGCTTGGAGGAAGGGCTTTATACAGACTGCAGCCAAGTAGACATCGGTTTTTAGGTTGATCTCCAGCCATTGGGTTTCAGTACACTACAAAAATCGACTCGCAGAGACTTGAGTTTTGTTGCCTTTGCTTTTGCAAAGTATGTTGAAGCTCTTTGTACAATTGTGAGAATGTGTGAGTTCCACTCCTCGCAGCCATGCATATGCTGAAAGTATAATTTGAGCGTTAGCCTGACATGACACGCACTTAATCAATTGCTTTCATATTAACATCTCTCTCTGCTCCACTTGTCAAACACAAAATTTTACACAAAATATAAGGTACAATTCAATTAAATCATAACAAAGTTATCTCAGGGCACTTTTTCATATAGAGCAGGTCTAGACCGTACTCTTTATATTAACAGAGACCCAACAATTCCCACCATGAGCAAGCACTAGGTGACAGTGGCAAGGAAAAACTCCCTTTACAATAAGATAATACACATTGCATAATGGGAAAAGAGCAAGGAGACGAAAAACTCTTATATTTCCTTCCACCTCCTCCAAACAAGCAACATAAATGGTCTATCACATATGGTCTGCCTATGCTTTTAACAGTCTTAACAACTAGTAGGTGTGTGCAAACCTAAAAACACATGCATACACAACCATTGACAAAAGGCTAAACATTATATTACTCATCATATCGTAGGATAAGCGGTATAGATAATGGATGGATGGATGAATTCCACAGTTTGACTCCACACACTGAAATGTGCTTTAATGTCATATGTGCACAGTTTTAAAATCAAATGTCCTTCTGTGATCATCATCAGCTGATCTTAACACAAAACAATCTCTGCAAATCTTCAGGCAATAATCTGTTTTTGGCTCTAAATATAACTAATAAGATTTTGAATTCCCTTTGACTTGATGAACAGTCTGTTGGTTTGTTCCCTTGAATCTACCTTATTTATACTTCTTATCAATAATTTTGGATAATTTTGACTTTATGTAAGCTATGTGAGATTTCCAAGAGAGCTTATGATCTATAACTACACCCAAAAATTTGATTTCAAATACCCTTTGCATTGAATATGAGGCGCGTCTATATACGAACATTTTCAAGTTGATTTTGATTTATTAAGGGTGTGCAGTTTTATAAATCTGATTTTGGCGCATGTAATTTCTGTCTTTTGTATGCACGTAAACTTTGGATGGATCCCACACATAGTTTTTTTAAATGAGGCCCCTGAGCTTACAAAACATTGCCACTAAACACAAAGTGGAGTTTTGCAGAAATCGTTCATTATCAACATTCTTTCTGGCTTGTTCACAAAGTTGACATTTTGACCTAGTGGTGGTATAACTTGACAAAAGTTATGGAGTGTCCCAAACAGAAAGGGTTCATTATGTGGTAGAGCATGAATGTGCTCAGTAAATTACATGGTGCTGTACTCATTAGATTCAGATATTTTTTATGGAAAACTTTGCCTGATGCTAAAGGATTGGTCAGGGGTCACAAAAACATTTGGAATGATCCCTTAAAGCTGGGGTAGGCAAAACCTGTGCAACCTAAGCAAAACCTTCCGTCTCTCTCTGCTGCCTTGTATCACTCCACTAAGCCCCTCCCACCAAACCCACAACTTTGACCGGCAGCCGCAGGAGTCGGTTACCCTGCGAAACCTTACCCCTGTAGTGTTCACTCTCCATGGCGTGAGCCTCACCAAGACCGCGGTCCCTCCCGCCGCGACTTGTCTTTTCAAAGACGCCCCTCCAGCGGTTCGCGGCCGCAGAGCAGAGCGCCCCAGGCTTCAGAGGCAGCTGCAACGCCGTCCAGCAGCGGGCTGAGAGGCTAGTACACCACACACACTCCACTGTCCCCCCTCAAAAGTTATTCCCCACTGTTTGTCATCATGCCTCTGTGCCACGTCGATACGAGCGCCATGGCATCAAACATAATGAGCCCAAAGCTCCGTGTGGAGCCGGGACGTGTTGTTTTGTGCTATTCGCCGCTGTAGGCAAAGGAGGTGTTGGAAATTCTTCACAAGTTGCAGGATTTTCAGCAGGATTTTGCTCCACTGAATCAGGTTTTCACCGTCTGAAGGGACGTGCATGTGCATCTGCACTTGTAGCTCAGCCAATACGAACGCACCATCTCTCTGAAATAACCTATGATTGGTCAAAGTCTCCTGTCACAGGATAGATTTTCTGAAGCCTGAAAACAGAGCCAAGAGGAGGGGCAGAAGTAGAGGTTTTCTCTCAGACCACTTGAATTACAATATGCTGGATGGTTATTATGGAATCTTTGCCCAATGACGCCAAACAAATACTGCCTACCCCACCTTTAAGGACCACAAATATCCACAGTAAATTTCAGTCTGACCAGTGGCTGTTGAGATATGTTGCTCTGGAACAAAGTATTGGACAGGCAGACGGACGGACCATCTGTTCAGGGCTGATGAATGAAACAGATTGCTGCTCTACCATCAAGGTTGCAATCATCTGAAACACACACGCACGCACACACATATCCCAATGAGAGATCACAACTGAGGAAACAGGAAGTCCCTGCAGCCCAGAGTTGTGGCAGATACTATTTACATTTCCCTTTGATCACAAACCCTTTATTTTGTCTGGGTTTAACGGGTATGCTGGCACACACACACACAGACTATGTCACTGGAGCATTACATCCTTACGGGTGTGGTAAACTAAAAATATATGGGTGACTGACTTGCAAGTTCCAACTCCAACTCCAACTCGGTTGTAGTAAATCATCCATCATGCCCATTTAGATTACCAAGAAAGTAGTCCAACCTTAAAACGTTGATTAATAAACTAAAATATGATCATATACAGTACATTTCAGTTTTACTATTGAGTCTTTCACTGATGTAAGTGATTCATGTAGAACTCCATGCAGGTCATGAAAGATTTCACATGTGCAGTTTTAAACCCCCTCCATCTGGTCTGTATTTCTCTCTGAGGAAAACTCTTTTTCAAAGTCATTTATTTTAGCAGTGTTTCCTCTCTTTCTTATGGAAGTGAATGTTACCTTGTTAATGGAAAAACCTTTTGACTTTTCATATTCAAAGACATGGCCCGTGTGTGTCAGTGTGGCCTTGTGGTGAAATTCAAATGTTAATTCAGATTTTTTTTTAAATGTGATAAAATTAATTGTGTGTCAGAATTTAACTTGTGTAATCCTATTCTATTTGCATTTTCATACTCCTGCCATGGTGATCTAAGACAACTAGGACACTAAAGCTACACTAATCAATATTTTTATATTACCAGGTCAAATGACTATGTGTAATGTGAGAGTAGTGGCTCGTGGTGAATTATCATAATTATCATAGAAAATGATCACCAACTCTGCAGTTCAGCTCTGTGGAGATTTTTAGCATCTTTTAGTTCATTTTGGTTTTATGGCCCACAACTTTACTATTTTGGTTCAGTCTCTGCAGCAGCAAGCAGCTTTTGTCACAGGGTTCGTACAGCTTTTTAAAGAGTAAAATTCAAGCACTTTTCAAGCACTTTCAAGGTACCTAAACCAAACATTTCCAGACTCTCGAGGCCTTTATCATCACATCTAAATTGTTACTATAAATACCAGCAGACAATCAAGCAAGGAGTATATTTTTATTCAAGCATATTCCTAACATTGAAAACGGTTAAAATGAAGCATTTTCCAAACTTTCAAGACTTTGTACACACCCTGTTGTCAGTGAAAAAGCTCTGATAAACCCACTGTACACTACCTGCTCTGCACCCAGCAGCAGACAGACACAGTTAGAAACTAGCTGGTTAAAATAGTGGAGAATTTAGCAGCTAAAGAGTAAGATATTTTCTCAGGAGTTGGTGAAGACAAAAACAGAGCTACAGGGAGAGTGGATATTGGACTTATATTCATCAGGTGGACACAAACATGACTCCAAATGAATGCATATTGCTCTGTAACTGCCGGATGAGTAAATAGGCAATTATTTGCTAATGCAAATGCCTGATATAAGGTCTGTCACAAGCTTAAGAGACTTTCACGTTTTGTTCTACGACATAAAATCTGTCAGTAAATACCCCACTCATGAATTGAGAAGCTTTTATGTGTCTCAAAAAAGCCGGTTGCTAACAAGTGGCTAAATGAGACTACAGAGGTTGTCGGGGACATTAAATGTCATCACGCCGAACACAGAAACTCATCTACTCACTCGTCCACCTTTACAGCCTCGTTGGGTTTATACTATTCTAATTCAAACTTTCCGTAAGGCTTTTGTAGAAGAGGTAAGCGCAAAATCAAATTCTAAGTTGGAAGCTTAGTGGTGGTGATGTAGAAGTCATGTGACCGTGCTGTAGTTTGTTTATAGGCTAACGTTAGCTTTTTACTTCTGGAGATTGCATTTACACGGAATCATAAAAGTGGTGTTCATTTGTGAAGATTATCTTGCTGAACAAAACGTGTAAGTATCATAAACTCTGTTTGCCACAGAGCTTATTTTCTGCAATAATCCAAAATCCAACAGAAAAATCCCACTGGCTTTCTGTCGAGGGATCCAGGGAGATGCTAACTTCTGGGATGCAGCATTCTGTTGTTGAGATCTTGGAACGTGCTGACATCGCTAAAAATAGGTCAGACAAGGCATCAAACACAAGCAGTTAGACATACAGGTTTTAAATCTTTGCCCATTGTTATGGCTAGCAATATTCACATTTAACAAAAAATTCAGAAGAAAAAACATTGTTAAAGCTTAATGTTTGGTCACTACGGGCAGAAAAACATCAAAAGAATCTGACAGATATATCTCTGATCTAATAATAAATGTAATTCCATCTCTCCCAACTCTCTGGGTCTCTGGTTCTTTAGCTGCCACCACTGTCTTTACCAGGTTGTCTCTAACTGTGTCTGTCTGCTGTTTGGTGCTGAGCAGGTAGTGTGCAGTGGGTTTTTAAAGCATTTTCACTGAAAATGGCAGTGGGTTTAATAGTCAAGTATTGGTGATATAGTTTGCAGTTCTTGGTATTTTTCTTATAAATAACTAGCCATAGGTGATGTAGTACCAGTGGAAACAACTAACACCTGCTTTAGCAGTCTACTGTTAATTTAGACCCAAACAGTACAGTAATGACAACAAAATAAAAACACATCTCAGATTACCAGTTTAATCCCACACACATGAATTATTAATTAATTTGTTTTTTCCTTTTTACAAATATTTTAAGGGTGATTTAATGATATTTAAAGGCTGTGGTTGGATTCTGCCTGTCATTTGAGAATCTCTTCTCAAATAACAAACCACATTTTCCTCGAAGGCTGACTTGGCTCAATAGCTTACAGTGCAGCTGCAGAGACGACGTGTAACTCATTATTACTGGTTGAACAGTGCAGGAGGTTACAACACGACGCTGGCAGAGTGAACTAGGTTTTTCATCAGTGCTGCCAAGTTTGGACCATCAGGTGGATTTGTTAATGTTTGGGTAGTGGATCAGAGGGGACTGAATTGCAATGTCCTGACACAGATTTACTCACTTTATATTTGACAGTTTTCACTGCATATTTCAGGAATTAAATCAGAGAGCTCAGAAAAAAAGGATTTAGGTGCCACATTTCTCATGAGAGGCTATTAGACAGCTACATTTATATCCTGCCAGGTGGATACTGCCAACACACCTTGTAAACAGAGGTTATTACCATCCGTTCTATTATCTAGCCATGTAATGCCAGTGTGCCAAAATTTAGGATTCTAGTTTGTTTATGTTTTAAATTACAGCACAAAACTCATGTCATGCTTCCTTTAGATCCATCCTTTCAATTCATGAAAGTAAGAAAGTCATCCATGCCTTATTATCTTCCCGGTTAGATTTGTAACATGCTTTCCCCTGCCTTGTATCAGTCTTAATTTAATTGAATAATTCCTAAATCAAAGTGTTGACTGATTAATAAAATACATCATTCTTCTTGCCAGTATAGGTCCTTCAAATGCTACCAGTCCGCGTTACAAGTTCAACTTTATAGCCGACGTGGTGGAGAAAATCGCTCCTGCTGTGGTCCACATCGAACTCTTCCTCAGGTACTGACTGTGTGTGTGTGTGTGTGTGTGTTTGTAGAGGTTATGTTATCTGGTCAGTTTGGAACATCTGACTTAAAAGGTCAACTTTTAGAATTCATGAAAAACAACATTGCTTATAGGTTTAGCAAATGGTTTCAAAGGGGTTTCATAAGGTAGACTTAATCTATCCTTTGGATACTATAGCTTATCAAAGTGCTGCCTACTCTCACATATTGAGACGTAGGCCATGTCCACACTAATGCAGGAAATGTTCTTTTCTAACAATTTGCCATCCACAGTAAAATGCTGTGAAGTGTAAAGCCCAGTTCAGACCAAAGATTTGCGACGAGACGAGTTAAAACTTGCAACTACTTGCAATGCGCCGGTCTGCAATGTTCTGAAACCGGCCAGTTAACACCAATACAACAAGATGGTGTATCGTTTCCATAGCAGTGACTCTCTGTACTTCCATTCTAACATTCCGGCTTTTTTGTAGCTGGATATAATTTGTAGCGTCTTAAAATATGAATGAGGATAGTGATAGTGAGTTACTTGTTACAATTGCATTTCTAGTATTGATGAAACGGCTAAAATATACAAAAATGTGAGGGTCAAGAATTTGGAGTCGTCCATGGGTGCTTCAGTGGAATACCCAGGGGGCTTATGTAAATTTATGCTGTGCAATTGTTGATCTTATTTGAGCACATTTTAAGGCTTGTGTCATACAGACAGCTGTTCCTGAAACAAATTGATGAGGTTATCCTCTCTTTCCTACGTCCAAAACTCTGCCATCCCGACCAGCTGACAGTTTGTTTGCTGCGAGCTGATTGGCTGTTGAAACAGGTGACGTGCCTTACGTTCTAAAACCAGCCACTGGCGACTCGACAAGCTGAGTCTCAGGTGAGCCATCAGCTGGCTTGAGTTGACCTGAGACGGACCAGATCACACCACTGTAACTTTTCCCTGCAATGTTCTAAAACGTTTTTTTGTCTCGTCACAAATCATTAGTCTGAACTGGCCTTTAGAGAAACAGGCTAGTGTAATCAGGGTCCTTTAACTGATGTTCAATCATGAGTGAAGCTTACTTGGATAGACCATTATTATCCACATAGTGCAACATGTAGTCTAGAAATCTGGCCGACTTTATTAGTGGCCCAAAGCCGTGACTGCTCAGAGTTGAGACCAGGAGGCAGAGTCACAGTCCTACACGCTTCTCTGCGCTTCCACAGTTACCTAGCCTAAACTCCATAGAGAGGGTATCTGCCCCACTTAAATTCGTTAAATCAAAAGCAAACAGAGGAGGAAATACATACAAAACCCAAAACAATTAAAACCACCACTGCAACAGTGCAACAAAATAAGAGAATTAAATGTGGACTCTTAAACATCAGATCTCTGTCATCTAAAGCTGTACTAGTAAACGATCTAATATCAGATTATCATATTGATTTATTCTGTCTTACTGAGACCTGGCTGCATCATGATGAATATGTTAGTTTAAATGAATCCACCCCCCCCA
>LKNJ01007293.1:0-14842 GCA_002120245.1 Maccullochella peelii
AGCCGCTGCTGCTACTGTTGCTTTTGGACTTATTAGTATTACTACTACCATATTGCTATTTGTATTACTTGTATTAACGTTAATATTAATAATAGTAATACACTACTGTTGCTTTACATCTGTATGTAGAACTGTGCTGTGCTACTGCATGTTCACTTTCCTCATGCTCTCTCTCTCTCCCTTGCTCTCTCCCCCCTCTCTCAACCCAACCGGTCGAGGCAGATGACCGCCCACCCAGAGCCTGGTTCTGCTGGAGGCTTCTGCCTGTTAAAAGGGAGTTTTTCCTTGCCGCTGTCGCTTGCTCTTGGTGGGAATTGTTGGGTCTCTGTAAACATAAGGAGTTGGTCTAGACCTGCTCTTTATGGAAAAGTGCCCTGAGATAACTTTGTTATGATATGGCGCTATATAAATAAAACTGAATTGAATTGAATCTTGGATGTGCTCAGCCTACTTTTGTTGGTTCAGTGATTATGATGTCAGTCAAAGTTTTGGTGTCACCTTCATCCACTCAGGCCATCGAACATCCTGTTATGGTCACTACAATGCATATTAATTCCCTTTAGATCAGTCTATTGCACTGAAGTATTTTCTCCTCAGCTCTGTTTCTTCTTTGTCTATGGAACCCATTGTTTCTTCAACAACGTTGTAGTATCACCTGCATCCACACAGGCCATCTTTGATTTCTTCAGAGATGAAACAAACAACTACTGTATACCAAGATTCTCCTATTTTGTTGACTATTGCACCTGTGATAACACTACTCATAATTCTGGTCAACTAATTCAGTACATCATGGCATGTGTACATCTCATTACATGGGACAGTTTGCACTATTTTGGCCAACTCATTGTCCTTTTTAATTGCGTAATCAAAGACAGAAAATGTCCACTTCCTTCCATCTGCAATGTCACGAAATGCATTAAACTTTCCTCTAAGAGGCAACTGATTAGATACTAGAAATTCAATTACATTAATAAAAATATATCTATCCTGTTTCAGCTGGTCTAAATTCACAACTGATATTTCTTTTCCCGTTTCACATTGTGTCTCCTGTTCCTTCCACAGAGCCAGACAGGTGAAATGAAACTTGGAGGTGGCGTGCTTATAGAAGCATCTGTTGCACTCTGTGGCATGTTTCTAGTTACAGTAGCCCTTAAGCTGAAATGCTGAATCAAAGCCCCGGGCTGCCTCCCTAAATCGTTTGCATGGATAACAGAAGGTGGCATCCGCTTTGACCGAATATCCCTGCCAGTTTTTGCCATGAAACAAGCTCATGAATGAGCACCCAACTTTGCTGTGGCATTCACTGGTATGACCAGGCTTTTATTCAGAGAACCTGTCCTCCTTGGCTCCATCCAGTCATTTTCTTTAAAATAGGTGGTGTTTATCTCTGAGTTAAATCCTCCATTATTGTGCAAATGAGGTTTTACAAACTTTTTTGGCCTATTCTGATTATATAATTAAAGTTGTAGGCAGTGAAGCATCTAACCTTCTTTCCCTCACTCCCATGTACACACATGCACACACACATTTAGACTGTGCTGGTGAAGGTATGTTGATTTGAGGTACACTACCCTTGTCAATCAAATAAGCTGTGAGAAGATAGACGATCAATAAACTTGTTCTAATACCTTTCAGAAAAGTACCTGTTTACCACAAGGACAGTCCAAATGAAAAGCTGTCAGCCCACCACACTGATGGAAGATAAAGCTATGGTGTGTGCCTGTGTGTGTGTTCTGAGAAAGGTTGGGATGGGAAGTTGCAGCTTCTGTTGTTTTTGACTTAGGTCTACAACAGTATGCCTGTTCACAGTGCTAAGTGATATAATAAAGTACATAGCTTATCAAAAATAGCTAAAAAGTTACTTTATATTTATGTAGCATACAAACTATGTTGTTGCCCTGCTGACTCTATTGGCCCTGAGAAAAACAAACATCCTAACAGAGAGGCTATGTCTATTTCCTGTCTGTTCCCCTGAGATGCCTTTAATTTGCTCTGTGGCACTGCACCCACAACCAGGGCCAAGGGCCAGGACCTGCTCATTTACTGGAGTGTGAAATGTCAATATATACTCACAACAAAAGGTATGCTGCTGCACGTTCAGCTCTGGGGGCACACTTATTTGAACCAAAGCCCTTGTTCTCCAAACACACAGGTTGTCTCTGGACCCAAAATTTCACATTACCACTACCAAATATCCACTTTAAAGATAAAATGTCTGCAGTGCCAGAAAGTCCAGGATCAGGTGTTCACACATGATTTTGGTTTTCTTTGTGATTCCTCATTCTATATTAGAGGGATTTCACAATGTGTGTAGATAGGGTTTGTTAAAAGAAAAGGGAATAGCCTGTAGCACATTTTCTTTCCCTTCCTCTGCAAAATGTTAATCTCTTATAAAAATTAATGATGATTTTAGCTCAGGGATCACATTGTCTGCCTCCTGAGTTACAAAAGGCACCAATTAGCCATCACAGGAACAGACAAAACTACTTATGATTGCCCCTTTTGAATCCTATATTGTTAATGTATTGTGTTAGAGGTTTTATGGTATTTTAATGGGGAAAGGTAACGTGCAATCAGACAACGTTCAAAGCGGCAAAGGTTATGGGTATTAAGTGAATCGACTCGTGACGACAAAAATGAAAGTCAAAATAAAGGGCAGCACTTGAGAGCTGTTTTTATCTGTACGCAGAGTGAATCACCATCCTGTTTATTCATGCACAAAGACCTATGTTAAGTTCCCTATATCCGTTTTGATGCCGCTGGGCTGGAAAGGCGCTATCCCTCTTTTAATGATTACTGCTGTGGATCTGATTTAGATGATCTCTTGTAGGATTCTCCTCCAATCCTCTACAAAATAATAGGTTTGCCATGTTTAATGATGCAGAAAAATGTTCTTGAATGGAAGTTATTTATCTTTATCAGTGTCCTCAGAAGTGGCCTGTCAGTCAGAAAAGCGTGTCTGTCATAGACTCTGGGTCAAAGCAATACAGAAGCCAATCACCACTGCAGACGGATTTCAGCCAAGCCAATAGTACAGGTGAATGTTCAATCATAGGATACCTTTTCATATGTGGTAACTCTAGTAAAGAGGACATCTTAATAAGGACATAGACTGCCTTCCATTATTGTACGAACAATCTCCTGCCTAGCATAATGGCCAGTTGAACCCATTCACAAAGCAACCAAGTGTTTTATGTTTTAGTGTGCAAGGATCTCCCAGCACAATTAAATATGGGCAATAGGGAACCTCTTGATCGTTGCTCTGTGTCTGATGGATGTGACCTGCTTGCAAACACGTTAGCCATATCAACTCACAATGTGTGATGTTTGTATGTTTAAAAAGAAAGGGAAAAACAATGTTGATTGTTGGCAGGTAATGGGAAAAGAGCAGTGGTCTCCTTTTTCAAAGTCACATAAAAGTCACTCACAAGTGCTTTTCTTGTGAGGATTGTCTCAGCTTTACCAACAGCTTTCGGGAAGCTTCATTTACAAAAACTACTCATAAATGTCTATTACAACAAAAGCAAATCTGCAAATGAATTTCCCTTTAAGTTTCTGTTAACTTGTTAACAACTTTATTAGATGCTTTGAAATTGAGTGCAAGTCTTCCACTGCACTGGTACTTTCTCTGCTTGTCAAAGAAAATATTTGAAAACTGATTACAAGATTATTGGCATTGAAGGAACTGAAAACATTGGAAATCGCCTTTGGAAATATGTTGCAACATACAGTAGACCACACAATAAGGTGAGACATTGGAATTTTTGACGCTTGTTTGACATTCTGCCAAACCACTCCAAATAACCTTCACTTTGAAGCCCTAAAAAAACATTGCCTTGAAACCAATATTTTTGTTCAGGAAGTTATGTGGTAGGTTTATATAAGACATTGTTCCAAGTTTTGGATTTGAACTTGGTTTTGAAACCAGCAGAGAACCCCCTCCAGCATGAGGGTGTTTTGGATTATCTTAAAGAGAAACCATCAGAAAGATACTACTGTAGCATGCAGTGAGAATATCTACTGTTCACCACTGTCTTCAACTAAACATCAGTGGTGAGCACAGACATGGAGGCCAGTGGGAGTATTTGTTTGCCTTCCCCTTTTTCTTCCTCTCACCGCCGATAGCAGCCCCAGCTGCTCCATTAGCATGTAGCTACAGATATTAGCTGCAGAGTAACATTAGCTCCGATCTCATTCTAATGGTACAGTTAGGTATGGTTCAGCTGCCTGTCTGTCCTTGTGCTTCCTATGTGCAGGCACAGCCTTGAAACAGAGTTTAGAAGTAACATTGCCGTGGGAGCATAAACCTCTGGTGGTTAATGTCAGGCTGTCTGCATGAACTTGTGAAGTGGCTAACAGTATGCTCAGCCGATTCCAGTGTGCTACTGCTGATCTAACTTCACTGCCATCACGTTAAAGTGGCAATAGACAACTTTTCAATGTTTACCCCCCCTAGCGTTTCCAAGTGGTATTAATGCAGCACCACTGTCACAAAGTCTGTCAGGGTGGGTAGTGTAGGCAGCAGGAAATGGACCCAAATGCAGATGAACAGGGAGGCTCAAGCAGTGAACTTACATGCAGGTATGGGTAGGCAGGTATACAGGCCACTGGAAACAGACAGGTCCAGGTTACAGTAGCTTGAAGGAACAGACAAAAGGCTAGACAAGCGCGTGGAAACCAGTATGAACCTACAACAGAACAAAGGAAGGGGACCGGTATATGTAGGGGGTGGCTGATGAGGGAAGCTAAAACAGATGAGCAGGTGAAGTGAAAACAGGTGTGTAGTTGGGTGAGGCAGTCAGGTGATGTGGAAAGGAGGGAAAGTCTGAGGGCATTTGGTGGGCTACTGAAGAACAGCACCAGGGAAACACAGATTTGGCAGGAGAGGAGGGACAGGGAGACAGACTGTGACAAAGTCAAGTGGATTGCTTTCAGTTTCACTCACAGCTACTACCAACAACACAGGACACACTGCATTTGTTTCCAGTTTTCTGTGAAGAAACGATCAATGTTGCAGAGGCTCAAATGTTACAGTCTGGCTGCTCTCAGTTATAATAGCAGAGTGTGCATCTGTTAGAATGCATTACTATGTTCCCCCAAGACTTGTGAGCAATAATGATTCCTGAGACAGCTGATCAATTTACTGCACTTTAATGCAATATAAACATTGTTCGTGTGTGGTTCTGAAAATAATTAATACAAAGTAACCATTAGTAACGGTTCACCCTAATAACACAATAGAAGTCAGTAGCCTATACTTCAGCTACAACACACAAGCTAACAAACTACCATGAAACTGTGTCCTAGTTACAGTGGGCTAATATTAACCTCGAAATCAAACTCAAATAGCAGCTAGAAACTTATCTAACCATTCAAAAAGACTGCATGCATCATTGACCACATTATACATATAAATTGCAAACAGTAAGAAATTGTCAATGCAAGCATAAATATAACAGAACCGTTCGGTGCCCTTAACGGCAATAACGACGCATTATGCGCCTATTAATTTATGTTGCAATTACAGAATAATCAAATTCTCCACAGTGCAATGACAATGTATCTAGCAAGGAAACGTCACGACTTACATTTCTCTGGACACACACACAGTGGTACAATCAAGCAGATCAACGGTGAACAGAGAATCAACATGAATGGATAAACTGAAACTGTATCGTGCCGCATCTTCTTTTGCTCCCCTAAACTAGTGAGCCTCGACGAGTCCGCGGCAGTGCCCCTAGTGGTTGGGCACCCAAACGGCCTGTCCTGCTATACAATCTTCAGAACAATCAACATCACGTTGAAAATAAAAGAGAAGAAGCATGTTCACACAAGAGGTAAAGTGAAATTGTCATAATTTTATATTGAGTAATAACATAGTTTGAGTGTTGCTTTGCGCAAACAAGTACGTGACTACAACAGGTTGGCGTAGGGGTGAAGGGGGGAGTAGAAGAAAACGGTCGTCTAGTGCTTGCTCATGGTGGAAATCGGTGTGTTTTGAGTAACATTATGATCTAGACCTGCTCTATAGTGCCCTGAGATAACTTGATTTGGCACTGTATAAATAAAATTGAATTGGTTCGTTTTCTGGCTCCTAGTGATAGCATTTTGGACAGTAGCCAGGCTGCTAGTGCTAGCTTTGGACAGTACTGTCCAAGAGTGAACATCATCACTTGCATTCACTCAGTGGAGAGAGCTGCAGGATGAGAGTGTTCCAAACCGACTACAGGGTGTTTTACTGCCTTTATCATAGCACTGAGATCAGGGTTTCTAGATCAACTTGGGATTCTTACAGTTATTTCTTGCTTTGGACAGTACTGTCCAAAGCAAGAAATAACTCTCTCATTCCACAGCTCTCTCCATCAAGTGAATACCAGTCTGAGGTTCACTCTTGATTTTCCTTGTTTTTTTATCACTCTCCCTCTTCAAAATTACAACGGTTGTTCCACCATCCACCATTTCCGCTATCTGGGGAATGCTACCAGAAAATAAAATCCCTATTCCTCTTCTGTTTTGGTTGCGCAGTGCAATGGTTGACCCATTTCCTTTGTGCTGTAAATCAAGCCTTCTTTTCCCCCAGCAGATCGTACCCGTGGGCAGACAGAATTGCACAGTGGAAAGCGGAGCTTATAGGAAACCAGTCTAAACGCCAATGGTGTCATTATTTTTAAGTTGTCTATTGTCATATTAAACTACTTAGAAACAACATGTCACTCCTGTTTCCTTTGTCAAACAACACTTTCCAGCTGCATATACTTATTCGTACTGACATAATGTTATATCAAGTGTAGGGTAAACTACGTTAAAGTTATATTATCAAATTCGGGGCACCACCTTCAATCGAAGGAAAATTAAAATAATTAAATTGATCAGTCTTATTACCTGAGGGCCGAAATCTCTATGAAGAAACATCCACAGACAAAACTTGGTGATAGATAGGAACATTTATTTATAACTAAATGGTTATTAACATGTCAATAGAGTGAATATACAGGATATTATGTAATGATATAGTGTGAAATAAAATCAAATAAACGTAGAAAAGGAGGTTGTTTGAATAGCAATTTCAAGGATGAATTATCTTTGGTGATAGTAATAGGAGTATATGACTTAGAGAAATAAATTAATAACCTAGCGTTCATTCATTCTTTACCTAACACCTAAATTTAACCTTCGGAGCCCTATCCAACATCAACTCTTTATCACAGCAGCAGATTGGATTGTTGCCTACTTTTGCAGATGGTTCCGATGAAGTCATCCGGCAGAGGGACCACAAACTGTCGCTTTAGCTCTCGCTTCACTCCACAGCCTCCCAGCGAGGTGTCGCCCACTGGAACACGGTGGTGGTAGAGTGAGTTGTCTCAAGCAGCAATGTTTCTGGTGGTCTTCGGTTGTCCACTAGCGTGTGGGTGCAAAAGTCTCTCTTTGGCAAACACTGCAAGGAATCGTCTCCACAGTTGGCAGGCAAGCGCGGTGTGCGATGGTTCTTGATCCGTAGACTGCAGCTGAAGTTGGATAGCGGCTCTGCTAACTTCTTCTTAACTCTAAATCCTTCAAAATAAACTTGAAAATAGTTTCGGTGGCCTATCGACACTACTTCCAGAGTTATTATGAACGCTGAATTAACTGAGGTATAAAGAAGATCACAAAAACTGGGTTTGCTTACACCAAGTTAAAATGCGTGCATTTTAAATCTAAATCTCCAGTGAAAATTTACTAAGAGGAGCGTGCAGGAAAGAGCAAAACGAAAGAAGGACGAAAAAATGAAAGAGCACTGAACAAAGGCAATCTAAGGGTTTTATCTTACCATCAGATGAGGGCGTGTGTTGGAGGCGGAGAAATGTTTTTCGCGCCAACTTGTTGTGCATCTATTGATTATAGCCCTTTCCTTTGTTCTGAGGGAAAACACGTGGTTTCTCCTAGTCTACTTTATAAGAATATATAATTTGATACGCACCATGCAGCAGTCACATACTTCCCATCACTTTAGTCAAATCAATAGCGATTATACCACATAAATGTAACAGGGTTTGCATCAAAACATCCAGTAAGGATATGGTTTACAAATAATTAGCGTTTCACAACATTGTTAATTATAATCTAAATCATAATTTCCTAATCACTATAAAAAAAGCACGACATCAATATTGCTAATAAAATGGCATCTGTTCCCATAGTTTTAATTCTTAACGTACTGCTTACAATCAAAAATCTAAAGATACATTTTCTATAAGTGTTAGGAATCATGGTATTTTTCTGATTTTGTTAGATTTAAGGTTTTTCTTTGTATTTTCGAAAGTCTTGTGTTTTGGTCATTTTATGTTCCGTTTTATTTTGAAGGTCTTGTTTCATGTTCAGTGTGGGTGTTTTGACTTCTGGTATCTCCCTTGATTGTTTTCACCTGTGTCTTGTCACTCACCTGATTGCGTTTCCCTCATTAGTGTCTTGTCTATTTATACCCGTCTTTTCCCTCTGTACCTTGTTGGGTCATTACCTTTTGTTACTTTCTGTTTCCTGCAATTGGATGTTCTTTACTTCTTGTTTTTGCGCCATGCTCTGTGAGTTGTTTCATCATGACCTGTTTTGGTTTTGACTCTCTTACTAGATACCTCTCAGTACTTCGTATTAGTCTTCATGTTTTCTTCTTTCTGGACAATTCCTGTTTGTATGATCTACTCACCTGTCAACATTTCAATCAATGAACCCTTTATCTGATCCTACCCTCTGAATATGTCTGCGTTTGGGTCTACCACTTACCACCACCGCCCAGAACTTAACAATAAGACTCACAAACATATGGTCACTAGGTGGCACTGTGGTACCATGGCAAAACAGGGTGTTAAACTTAAATATTGTAACTAATCCAATTTTCATGCTATGATGATCAGAGTTGGACCAATCATCATAAGAAAAGAAAAGACGTGTTAACATTATAACATCGTTGACTAATTTGATAATTGACTTTATCAGAATCCAAACTTGCTTAACCCTCAGGACTCTTCCCAAGTCCATTTCTTCAGGAATGTATCCCAAGATTTATGTCACATCTGTGGTGTTTCTTCATTATCTTTACCACTGTGAGAGGAAAGGTGTGAAGATCCCGGGCAGAGGGGCAGAGCAGATTGCTCCTTTGTTTTATACTTTGTCTGTATGTCCTTTATTCAGTCTATACAGGTAAACTCCAGTGTCTGTCCCCAGAGCAGATAGTCTTTGATTGTCCGGTATGTTCTTCTCATTGTTTGTAATCAGGTGACTTAAAACCAGGGTCTGGGCTGTTCCCAGTTTTGCAGTCAATCTTATTAGCATAACACCAACATGTCTTCAGGGGAGTCAGAAAGTCTAGTTCTCAGGTCTGTGAGGTGTCAGGGAGACATCTTTACTGTTGGGGTGTGATAAGTCCAGAGAAGGCCAATAGAAGGGTGTTTATTCAGGACACTAAAAGGTTTCACAGGACCATAAACCATTCCTCCCTTTTGGCCTTTCAACTCACTCACCTCCGGTTCCTATAGTTATTTAGCAAGACAAAGGGATGTTTTCCCTACACAAGCATATACAAGAATGGTGTAATATTAGCCAATTTTTGGTCCTGGCACTGCTGATGAATTGAGAATGAGATTAGTCATTTATACCAAACATTTTAGCTCAAAGAGCCATTGATGGGTTTCAGGTGAGAAAAAGCTGGATGTGGCCCACTTTTTTTCTACATCATTGTGCAACTGTTGGGCTGCGAGTGTTAGGTTGGGAGCAGGGAGGTGACCCAGGCGCAGACAGGAGTGGAGGCAGGCAGGAGATTCAAAAGGGTTTTATTAATCCTTTTGGAAGGGTAGGGAAACACTCAGGTAGCAGGCAGGTACATGTCTAACACACATCACGTCACAGACACAATGAACCGACAAGGACCAACTGAAAAGGACAGATATAAATAGGGAAGGGACTGACGAGGGGATCAGGGCCAGGTGTGTGATGAGGAGCAGTGTGTCAGTAGACAATCAGACACACAAGGGCAGGCACACACGGGACATGAGACAAGACTTCAAAATAGGACAGACAACAGACTGCTGTAACAGTACCCCCCCTTCAAGGGACAGCTCCCAGACGTCCCATGGGCAGATCAGGGCTGTCAAACAGGGCGGGAGGAGGGGGACCGAAGGAGGGACACCGGGACAGCAGGCCAAGGAACAGAAGGACAGGGACAATGCAGATCAGGTGAACGGGCAGGAGGGCGGTGCTGTGGAAGGGGGAACTGGTTGCTGCCCTCTTGGCAGCGGGACTGGTTGCTGCCCTCTCGGCAGCAGAACTGGAGGCTGCCCTCTCGGCAGCGGAGCGGGAACTAAGGATGGCTGCGGCCGCGGCCAGACGGGAACAGGGGACTGCTGCAGCAGCTGGACGGGAACCAGAGACAAAGACGGGGACTGCTGCAGCGGCTGGACGGCACCGGAGACTGGGGCTGGGGCTGCAGCTTCTGGACGGGGACCGGAGACTGGGGCTGGGGCTGCAGCTTCTGGACGGGGACCGGAGACTGGGGCTGGAGCTTCTGGATGGGGACCGGAGAATGGACAGTCAGTTTTATAATCTTTCCTTACAGTAGATCACAGCAAGAGCCTTGTGCCTGCATTACAGCATGTGTGACAGGATGTGTGATGCCAGACAGAACGTCCCACCAATAGCATCTGTGGGTACACTGCTGTCTATGGAAGCACAGAAAGAACATGTCAGATATGAAGATTTACAAATTACAAGTCATACATCAGTTGGTATGCAAAGATCTACTGTACTAAAAGGACAGTATATGCGCTCTGAAAGATGTTTCCCTGACACTGGTGCATCAAAATATTAATATCAGACTCATTATTATGCACCTTGAACAATTTTCAGTGTGTGAACCATTTCTGTGATATTATTTCAGGCTCAGTGGCACTCCTTGTCTATAGGACAGCTTTCAGTGATGTGGAGAAGATGAGCCATCACCACCGAGGCCTTCCACAGTATAATCCTATGGTATTCCAGAGAGAACATGGTAGGTGCAATTAGTGAGAATAGTCACAGAAACAGGGAACATGTCAAAAGAAGATTAAGGAAAAGTATTTTCATTGCTCAAAATTCACATGCAAATAGATCATGCCCACTCCAATTACTATAAATACTAAAATAAACATACTAAAAAAAAAACACTTATTACATATCACATTTATCAGGCTACATCAACACTGGGAGTTGAAAGTTAATTAAAGAAGAAAAATGTTTAAATGTCAGTAATTGTGGCTAGTTAATCTAGAAATGAAATACATAGTGCAGTGCAGACAGATCACAATACATATTACACAATATTATCTACTGGATTTTGAAATGGTATCAAGTGAAAAGCAAGTTGCTCTGTGACACATGGACACGGTACAGTCCTCACAGTATCTGCAGGTACTTTTGATACTGACATAAGCAAGTTACTTTGTAAGATAATTCTACCTTTAATTATGTTGACATGGTACAGAATAGTCTATTCCATGCAAACTGCTGGCTCATTATGGTAAGTGTCACTAGTCTGACGTCACGTGTAGTCAGGATAACACATGGTGACAGTGGCTAGTTACACTACTACTTTCGTATGTTTATTAGGTGTCTTTTTACCAGAGGTAATTACTTGACTAATGTTTCACATCTTCTATCGTTACATATTGTACTGTCCATCCCCACATCTTAACAATAATGTTTTGGGAATGCTAACATTTCTGCTAACACTGTATTTCCTCACAACAATGCTTTCTACTTCACTGGGTTATTTCTCACATTTGTACCTTTTAAGGACAAACATAAAACAGAGTGTATGTTTACGGTTTGGAGAATGTATGCATAAATACTTACATTATGTGATAGAGAGATATAAATAGCACTATTTACTCGAGAAAAACATCTGGGAAACCTGTAATCTTGGGGTCTTGATTCCGGATCAGATTCCTGCTCAAACATGTGCACTTAGGAAGTTTTTCATTTAGAAGCGGTTATTGTGGTGATATTCACGGTAGAAGTGCAGCTAAAGGAACACAGCCTAGGAAAAACAGTCTCTGGAGCTGGCGGGCAGTGCCAGACCCGTTGAAAAAGAGAGTTGCAACACACTTTGATCTCGCCAACATGCGGTCACGTGGTTCATGTAGCTCTCAACAGTTCCAAACAAATCCATGCTGTAAAATATGAACCTGAAAATGAGCATGATATGTCCCCTTTAAAAAATTATTTATAGGTCTGATGTAATTCTAAAAATGTGGGGCCTTATGAAATTGTCTTGAAGGTTGGATCTGGTAGTCTGAACCGATACTTTGAGACACGTGATCTAAAGCAGCTGCAGAAAATTGTCAGCCAAGTTGACACGCAATCACTCTAAAATCTTGAGAACAGCATGATTTGGTTTGTCAATTCGCAGCAAGTATAGTACATACCACAGGAAATATCAGTCAGTAGTGCGGTAATCTGATTGGATAAATGTCATGCATATGAGCAACCCGCTTTCCATGATCAGGGTACAGAAACCTATTTTCCCCAACTAGATTTATCCTGGAGACAGTTGATTTTTTGACCATTGTTAGATCGCCAGGGTAGAAGCCCTGTACAGGACTCACTTGGACCAGCTCTCCATTTAGAGAGGGTCAGAGTCTATAGTTCTATGGGATCTCAACCCAACCGGTCGAGGCAGATGACCACCCACCCAGAGCCTGGTTCTGCTCAAGGTTTCTGCCTGTTAAAGTTAAAGGAGTTTTCCTTGCCACTGTTGCTTGTGCTTGCTCTTGGTGGGAATTGTTGGGTCTCTGTACACATAAGGAGTCGGTCTAGACCTGCTCTTTATGACAAAGTGCCCTGAGATAACATTGTTATGATATGGTGCTATATAAATAAAACTGAATTGAATTGAATCGAATCTTGCCCTATTAGAATTTCTGAAGACTATTTAAGCTGGTGTTGAGGAAACTCGCCTAGCCTCTCACTGCCCACTTCCGAATGTCTACCCTACCTCCTCTGGTAATCCACACCTGCTGTGTGCCAGCCTGCTTCAAAACCTCCACCATCATCCCCGTCCCCAAAAAGCCAAGGACCACAGGACTTAATGACTACAGACCCGTCGCCCTGACCTCTGTGGTAATGAAGTCATTTGAGCGCCTTGTGCTGTCCCACCTGAAGGACATCACCGACCCTCTCTTGGACCCACTGCAGTTCGCCTACAGAGCCAACAGGTCTGTGGACGATGCAGTAAACATCGCCCTACACTTCATCCTCCGGCACCTAGACTCCTCAGGGACCTATGCCAGGATCCTGTTTGTGGATTTTAGCTCCGCCTTCAACACCATCATCCCGGCTCTGCTGCAGGACAAGCTCTCCCAGCTGAACGTGCCTGACTCCACCTGCAGGTGGATCACAGACTTCCTGACGGACAGGAAGCAGCATGTGAAGCTGGGGAAGNGTGACTAGTTTTGGCATGCTGTGTTTCATCTTCCCCCTCTCCCCGTCCTAGTCAACAGAGTTAGATAAACTGCATACAGCGTACTAAATTAACGATTAGGTATGCCATTACCATCAGACTATTCAGCAGACAAGCAATACGTCTTCTCTGCATGTTTTAAATTTTTTTTCTACAGTACAATGTATTTGTGAGTTCCCGCGTTCTTACTCTTAAATTAACCTCAGCATCCTGGGTCCCGAGGAGCTTCTGTTTCACGTTCACTCTCCATCATTCGTAATTATCAAACTCAAGACCTAGGCGTTGTTATCACTACACTAACAACACTCTCAGCTTTGCGTTGGCATGAAATAGTTCTTGAATATTCGAACTACTCATCTCTGGTCAGTATGGGGGTTGAACCCATGACCTTGGTGTTAGTAACACCACGCTCCACACCGTCTGAGCTAACTGGCCTGCTTTTGTTAATTATTTAAACAAATTTGTTCCAGAATTCATCTGGGCCAGAACAAAACAGGTGTGATTAGCTCCTAGCTAGGCGTTGGTAGAGGGAATATAGCTTAAAGTGTAAAGCATGTGTTTTGCATGTAAGCAGGAGAAATGGTTCCAGCGTTTTTCCTCATCTCAGGCTGGAGTTCTCAACCACGAAGGGATTCCAACTCTCAATCTTATGATCCGAAGTCAGAAGCCTTCTCCATCAGGCCACGCCGTCACGTAACACAATTGGGTTCTCTTCTACAGCAATGGGGCTATAGTGGTGAGCATTGCTGCCATCTGAGCAGTTAACCCAGGTTCCATCCCTGGCCATCGCATGTATCATTAATTTTTTCATGCTCAAGTATATAATCCAAGGATATTTTTTCTCTGTTTCTCTCTCACATATTCCCAGTAAACCACTTGTGATGCAAGCGGTGTCTCTTACAGTCTTCATAGTCCAGCCAGAAGCGTACTTACCGAGTGGACACATCACGCTGCCCGCTTCCTTGCAGCCCCCCCACCAATTGGGTTAAGATACCCCAGCAACAGTTACGTACCTTGCAGCAATTAGCCTGCTTACTCAAATCCTAACTAGTCCTAATAAGTCCTCACCAATTCCTAACAANTCCTAACAATGGCATGCAAGTCCTAACAATTCCTAACGATTTACCTACCAAGTCCTCGCGACACAACACCATCCCCTCTATGGCACTTTCTGCTGAAAGTTGTCGAGTTGCATTTATGAGTGGGACCAAGGTGACATCTGTCGTCTTAAGGAAGCCAAGAGATCAGAGCTAAAGATAAAGCATGCTGGTCATGCTCCTACAGAAGCCCAAGTTCTGGCCAACATCAGAAGCAACAGAAGCACTTGACATGCATCCAAGACCCACCTGGTGTTGAACTGTACACCAAACTCAG
>LKNJ01007294.1:4892-19851 GCA_002120245.1 Maccullochella peelii
GGAGCGGTCCCCCGCCAGGCTGGCGCACGCGTAACGCGGTCAGCACGGAGACGCACTTGTCCACCGGCAGCCGCGCCCGACTCATGCGTGCCCGACGGGGGCGCCCCTCCCCTGGACGGGGAAGGAGGAACAGAGGGAGCCAAGCGGGAGAGGAAGGTAAACCGCCAGGCCCACACGCACCGCAACCGGGCACAAGTCTGTACTTAGGGGGACGAAGGCACCGAGGCGCCTGCGAGTGCCCCAGCCGCGGAAACGCAGACGTTTCCGATTGATGGCAAAGCGACCCTCAGAGCTTTGACATTTTTTGGAGGCCAAACTTCAGTTGACAGGGTTTATTTGGAGACAACAACAACCCCCGGGTGCTCCACCCCACTAAGCCGAACCCAGTGGAGGGAAAGGTCAGAGCAGGGTAGGAGACATTGAACCCCCCGCCTCCCTCCAAAGGAGAGAGGAGAGTTGGGTACCTGGAGGCGCACGGAGAGGCGACCAGGGTGAAGTCGCCCCCACCGCACTGGTGGGTTTTAAAAGGTTCCGGGTGGCAGGCCAAGCCCCAGTGGAGACCGGACATGGAACCCTCCCCTGTTCCGGCGAGCGCGCCCCACGCGTCAAGTCCTTCAGCCCTCGGAGCAGGCCGCAGGGGCACATCGCACTGGTGGAGGCGGGGAGGGAGGCGAGGCGTNGCACGGAGACGCACTTGTCCACCGGCAGCCGCGCCCGACTCATGCGTGCCCGACGGGGGCGCCCCTCCCCTGGACGGGGAAGGAGGAACAGAGGGAACCAAGCGGGAGAGGAAGGTAAACCGCCAGGCCCACACTCACCGCAACCGGGCACAAGTCTGTACTTAGGGGGACGAAGGCACCGAGGCGCCTGCGACTGCCCCAGCCGCGGAAACGCAGACGTCTCCGATTGATGGCAAAGCGACCCTCAGAGCTTTGACATTTTTCTGCAAGGCCAAACTTCAGTTGACAGGGTTTACTTGGAGACAACAAAAACCCCCGGGTGCTCCATCCCGCTAAGCCGAACCCAGTGGAGGGAAAGGTCAGAGCAGGGTAGGAGACATTGAACCCCCCGCCTCCCTCCAAAGGAGAGAGGAGAGTTGGGTACCTGGAGGCGCACGGAGAGGCGACCAGGGTGAAGTCGCCCCCACCGCACTGGTGGGTTTTAAAAGGTTCCGGGTGGCAGGCCAAGCCCCAGTGGAGACCGGACATGGAACCCTCCCCTGTTCCGGCGAGCGCGCCCCACGCGTCAAGTCCTTCAGCCCTCGGAGCAGGCCGCAGGGGCACATCGCACTGGTGGAGGCGGGGAGGGAGGCGAGGCGTNTTTATTATTAAATATTATGGCCCTCCAGGGGGAGAGGGGCCCTCAGCCAGCCTGGCTAGTCCACAAATCAAGCTCTGCGAGGCCGATTTATGGACTATACATCGAAATGTGGCCACTGGCTGTACAATGGCAGGGACTTTGCATCTGAAGTGGGCGCTGCTGAGCCACCGGGTGGAAATGTGGACACTGGCTGTACGATGGCAGGGACTTTGCATCTGAAGTGGACGCAGCAGAGCCACCGGGCGGACATTGTGACACTGGCAGGAACACACCGTTCAAAATCTGTCCACCAGGCGGAGGTTTCCCTCACCCTCTGAGGGGGATAGACTCTGTTCCATCTCCCCTTCTCCTCCATGGAGCTCTGCTACGGTTCTTCAAGCGCGCTTAGCCTGCGTTATCAGCCCGTAAATCAGCCTCTCTGAGGCGGATAGACTCTGTTCCATCTCCCCCTCTCATCCACGGAGCTTAGCTGAGCTTTTACGCGCCCCTGGTACTCTGTCTGAGAACCAGGACTATACAAGGAGGGCTGTGGGTCATTTGGCCCTAGCTGAGTGCGTTATCTCCCCCTCAAGTCTACACACTCCTGGGCCTGGAGCTGTGGACTTAGTCATTTTTCAGTTTTATTTTTTTGTGCCCCTGGTACTCTGCCTGAGAACCAGGAAAGACTGAAGTAGAAAAGGGAGGGGGTAATGATCTTTCCATTGGTTCAACAACAGAAGCCTTGTTACTTTTTGAGTTGCACTGCTGCCTTCCTTGGATGTGGTAGCCATTCGTTTGCATGTATCAGCCCTTGATCATATAGGGTCACCAAAGCGGCCGGGGCACCCCGAGAGGCACCCTGCATTACATTCGGGTCTGATTAATGCGCGCATCCCCGGAGGTCTGCACTCGTTTGAATGTATCAGCTTTAGAGCGATCAAAGGAACCATAACTGATTTAATGAGACTTTCGAAGCTTCACTGTACCGGCCTGAGACAAGCATATGCTTACTGGCAGGATCAACCAGTTAACCCAGACACACATAACGGCATGGACGCCCGCCCGACTCTGCGCTGGGTGGGTGCGTAAGTGCGTGCCGGATGGCCAGACGCGTAGTGGGGAGGGGTGTCCCCCCCTGTCAGGGGAACCCAGGACCCCGCGACGGGCTCCGTCGTAGGACAACTGGGGCAGACGGGGCATCTCGGTCTCGCTACCAATGGGTCAGCCCGTGAGGAATGCAGGGGAGAGTGTCACTCACACCCCCCCGTCTGTGCGCAGCCCTGCCCAGCCATAGAGGCCAACCCGCAGGCCGGAGGAACCGCCCGCCCGAACACCAGCACGGGGCTGGCTGGCAGGGGCCCTCCAATGGCGGGTCACAGATGTCAAATCAGACAGGGGGTGGAAGTGTGTCGGTCAAAGACTTAGCTGTCAACAACCAGAGCTGGGGAGCGGATAAACCCAGCTAAGGTGTCTGTCTGATGTCCCCTGGGGTCGGCCAACGGGTCTCTGATGCCCCCATAACATTGTCATGGAGGCTGGAAACCAACAAACTGAAATTGTAAAAGTGTGAAGAACCAGAGAGGGGGACCACAAAAACCCAGGTAATGTGTCCGTCTGAGGTCCCCGGGGGTCAGCCAATGTGTCTCTGATGCCTCCCTGACATTTTCATGGAGGCCTCTGTTTCCGAAAAGTGGGTTTCTGAAATCGTGCGGAGGCTAGTTTGAAAAACCAGTATAAACCGTGTTACACTGAGGAAGGTAAACGGAGACGGTTGACCTATAACTGATGAGCTTACCTTGTCCGGTTGAAAAAATTTAACTTTTCGCTTTGTGGTCCTGGTACTCTGTTTTGACTTCGTGGTCCTGGTACTCCGTTTTTGCTTCGTGGTCCTGGTACACCATGCTATCGTTTTGTGGACGCAGCAGAGCCACCGGGTGGAAATTTGGACACTGGCTGTACAATGGCAGGGACTTTGCATCTGAAGTGGACGCGGCTGAGCCAACGGGTGGAAATTTGGACACTGGCAGGAACACACTGTTCAAAATCTGTCCATTAGGCGGAGGATTCCCTCACCCTATTTAAACCACTAGAGGGACTCCCAGATCATGGAGCCAGCTCCGTCAGAAATAACATTTATCTGGAGCTGGATCCTCCCTCTTTCCCCCTCTTTTTTGTTTTCTTTTTCTTCTTTTGTGTTTCTTTCTCCTCTTTTCTTCCGCTCATCTTTTTCCTTTGTTATATAACACCCCCCCCCTTTCCCCCCCCCCCCCCCGGACTGCCGCTATTGACCTAGGTAGCCACCTGCCTCCACTCGGCTGATTGGTTCCCTTTACTTGGCTTATCCATTGGATATCCTCTAACCGAGGAAACCCTTCCTCTTGTCCCTGCCCTGGCTCTTTCTACAGTCACGTACTCCCCTAGACACCCTCTTATCCCCCAACACTAGATGATGTAATTATGCCCCACATCAATAGCCTAGAGGCTATGATCAGACACTGAGAAGCAGGCATTGAGAGTTTGAAACCTGCCTGACTCGGACAGTGTTTTTTAATAAAATAGGGTGCCATAAGAACATACCTATTTCTCACTTTAAACTAGGCCAGAACAAGTAACTGAGAGGATATTAACAGGCTCCGAGGACTAGACACACAGTTTGAAACCCACTAGACCCGGATGCTTAAATAAAACTCAGTACTTTGCACACTACATAGGATACTCTTTTTTATTATTTTCCACCCCGTGGACAGACATCTTAACAAATAGGAGAGTTCCTGTGCCAGTGCATACTCGCACTCTTTAGTGCCAAGTCCCTTTTTCTCAAACCTAACCCTCAGCCACTCAGGACAAGAGATGACTCAACTTGAAATATTCAAATATTTGATTAGAATCTGACAAAATCACTTCAGACGGTCCTGAAAGCTATTTTCACACCTTCTGACAGTGAACAGCTGTGTGTGTGTGTGTGTGTGTGTGTGTGTCATTCTTAATGAATATCATCCTTTACACACTTTTCTTCACACTGTAGCTGAAACAATATCCATTGTCTCAGATATCTGTCTGCAGGTGGATCCTGTCAGGGCCAGTTTGTCTATAGTTTGTTTGCTCTGGTCTGAATCAGTTGATGAGTTTGTAAACTTGAGTGTTTTTCCCTTGGTTTGATTTCTTTTCACACAGAGGAAAAATCCAAGCGAACTAAAATGCATCACTACAAACCATGTGACAACGTTCACTCTGCTTATTGGTCAGGATTAGGGTTGTGTCTTATGAATGGAAATATAACCAGATCTGTTTTTGTCTTCCTGCTTTAATCACTTTGTTTTCTCAGTGACCTTCCTATTTACCAACACACACACACACACAGATCTAAGTGTGTGCTGTAAATCATATTATCGTGTCCAGATGTTTTCTGTTTCCTGGAGGTGAAGCTGCTTTTCAAAACAGGCAAGTCAATTAACCACAACACAGGATGTGATGTCTTCCCGACCACCCACCCATTACATCCGCTACATCTGTGTCCCAGTTCAGGATTCATTACCAGTTTGAAATAAAAACACCAGATTGACACACATTCACTCATTCTTCATGTTGATACACAGAGCAGGTAATCCTCATTATTCATCTTAACAGTGTAGTAAATCATCAAGGCTGCACACATGGTAGTTCTTACTCTAACCACACGTTTATTTCTTGTATGATTAATCATCGTCTTCTCATCTCTCTGTGTCCAATCAGCTGTTAAATACTATTCTAACCACGGTGCAGTCAGATGATGTAATGGTCACGTGCTAAACAATTAGATATTTCATTGAAAAATATGTTTTACAGCAGATGAGTCTGTGGTTTGGGGAAAAACATGTTAAAAATATATACTTTTGGGGAACAACTGAATGCTCTAATGAAATATTTGCATTTATTCCAATATGTTCGGTAATCAAATAGCCGATGGGAGGGGCTTCAGACTTTTAAAGAGTGGGAGAGTCCTCCTCAGTCAAGGTATACAGAGGGTAACATGTACTGGTTTATACTTGAGCATTAAAGTAATTGCAGAACTGTTGTAAATTATCTTTTGTACGTTTTACACTTTAATTTTTATAAAGTTTTTTCTGTACATGTTTTTTAGAAAAATGTGCACTTTGGAAGGTCCAACACAATACATTTCTTCCATCACTATATCTGCAAGTACACCTGTGTTCCCTTTTTTTTTGTCAAATTCAGTTCAATTATTCATGTCAATATCGTGTCAGCCTGCTGTTCATGTACTGATTATAGATCTATCATCAGAGTGTGACTGAATGATTATAACATGGTAATTAAAATGTTTATTACTGAACAAAATAGGTGTAAGTACTCAAAGTAACCAGTTCATCATCATCATCACCTTTCAGCTACACATGATCTCTGTGTGAGTTCACCTGAAAACACCTGAGGTTTGTCTGAATTCTTTCATTTAATAAGAATTAAATACATCCTACTGTGAAAGAGTAATAATTATACAAAATTTTTCTGAATGAGAAGGTATTTATACTGTTATTGTTATATATTGTATATTATGTTATGTTGTTATCAGCAATGAAATCATATTAGAGACACTTCAGCTTTAAAGTTCTGCTAAAGTGTACTTTGTTTGTTCAGACACGTTTCAGATGTTTTACTCCTACGTACATGAAGAAAAAACAGTAAATATGTGCTGATGTGACAAAACAGTAAGATGAAGGGAAACGAAGATAAACAAACCCTAACCCCTCATCTGGGGCGACTCATCACTCACAGATCTGCTGTCGTCGTCATCTGTATAAATAAATCTGATTCACAGAGTTTGACCAGGATGCAATGACGGCACTGATGGCTGATGGGCAATGAGTGCTTGCAGCAAAACTCGTTAACAGGCTGAGCTCGTTAACAGGCTGTCTATCCACAGATTCGTTAACGTCTCATCAGTAAATGAAGCATATTTAG
The DNA here is from genome assembly GCA_002120245.1 of Maccullochella peelii. Classification (NCBI taxonomy): domain Eukaryota; kingdom Metazoa; phylum Chordata; class Actinopteri; order Centrarchiformes; family Percichthyidae; genus Maccullochella; species Maccullochella peelii. The sequence continues at coordinate 11,148 of LKNJ01007294.1, forward strand.
TGTGACGGTGCGTAGTCAAGCAGCAGGGAAACGGATCCAAACACAGACAGACCAGGAGGCTCAAGCAGTTCAATGATTTATTAGTGACTTACATGCAGGTACAGGTAGGCAGGCAAGCAGGCAAGCAGGCATGTAGACAGGCAACGGGTAATTGGTAGATCCAGGTTCAGGAGACAGAAGCACAAAGAACACATACAACACAAGAACACAAAAACTAAGCACATGCTGAACAGTACAATGAACCAACAGGGAACAAAGGAAGGGGAATAATGTCAATAGGGAGTGCCTGATGAGGGAATGAGGTGTAGGTGGGAAGATGGGCAGGGAAGCTCAGGTGAAAGGAATGAGGTGATTAGACAGATGGGAGTGGCAGGACCTAGACTGGCAGAGGAAAGTCTGAGGGCATCTGGTGGACAACATGAAACTGGTGTATTTACTCAGTCGTCTGGTTTAGGCTCCTTCCTGACTGTCAAACTCTAAAACATCTTTATGTTGGTTTGTCTTTGGAGCTTTCAGCTTGTCTGCAGCTTTATATCAATATTTGAAAAAATGAGAAGCCTGAGATTTTAAGATCACATTTTTATATATACACTATATCTATATATAAACCATGTGAAGCTGTATATAAACTAGATATAAACCGTATGAAGCTGTATATAGACTATATATAAACCACATGAAGCTATATATAAACCATGTGATGCATATATAAAAGCAGCAGCACTGTGTGACTTGATCAGTCAGCACATTGTCCTTCAGCAGCTTCTCTTCTTCATATTTTTCTACAGTAAGTGTTTTTAACCCTTCCTTTTGTTTCTTTCTTTGTTCTTTTTTTTCATTCATATTTTCAGTTTTCTGTATTTGAAAGCATGTTGGGGTCTTTTTAATTCCTTATTCATTTTTATTTTATTTTTTTAATTGCTGAATTAATTCTCCTCTTTTAGTGTCTATGTTTCTCTTCCTTCATTTGTTCATTTTATCTGAACATTACATTTCCACCTCTGTCCTACATTTGTTACATTAATTATTTCCTGATTTGTCTCATTTGAGATATATATATATATAGAGAGAGAGAGAGAGAGAGAGAGTGTGTGAGAGAGAGAGGGGTTGAAGTAACTAATTACATTTTATTCATATTACAGTAACATTGTTTACTTTATTTCAAGTTTGTACTTTGCTACACTTCAAGAGTAAGAACAAAAATCACATGAAAAATTCCTGATAAGCTGATCTGTATGATAATTAGACAAAAGAAATGTGATAAATCAACAGCTGCAACAAAGAAGAAGTTGCTGGTGTGTTTGTGTATAATACACTACATATTCCAGAGTATGTTCCAGAATATATTCTAGTATATATTGACAAATATATTTCAGAACATGCTCCTGTATATATTGTATCCAGTATATATACACTAAACCTGGACAAATGTATCTCCAAATCAGCTTTCAAGGACTCTATTAAGGACATTCTTACTGATAGCATGTAGTTTTCTCCCTAACTTTGTCTGTCTGCTGCTTTTCTTGTTCTCTTGCAACTGCTGTTTTTTTGTTTTTTGTTTTTTGCCTGTTTTTCCTATTGCTTGTGTATACTACTGTTGATCTGTTCTTGTATTGCCTGATGCTGCTGTCTTCTAGCTACCTGTGCCTAACGTTAGCTGGTAAACTCGTTAATCTCACTTTGTAATTCCAGCTTTTGTTTTTGGATCTGAAGGTTTAGGGTTTTCATCGTTGTGTGTTTGACAGGAAGACATCGATGTGTGTGATGATGCGTCTTCAGCTTGTCTTCCTCTGTGGTTTGTTGTGTGCCACTCTGCCTCCACCAATGTTTTCCAACAGGTAAACTGCTCACCTGCTGCATTTCTTACACTCATAAAGACACACAAGTGAAAATTAGACACATTTACTATTTTCCAGCTGTCCATCATGTGTCCATTAACCTGCCTCACAGCTGTCCATCATGTGTTCATTAACCTGACTCACAGCTTATATTTACAGCTACAAACGTTATGTGTAAAATGATTTAACAGAACAAAGAAGACATGTTTCAGAGAGCTGTCAGTGTTTTCTCACAAACTGCAGGTCAAATATGAATCTGAAATGTTTTCATACTGAACTCATCGTTTCTGTTCAGAGTTCAAACAGACAACATCGACTGGAATCAGCGACCGTCTGTTCAGGACATGCAAGACCTGAAACTCATCTACGATTTAACTAGGTAAAGCTTTATCAAAAAACAGGTTCATATTCCTATCTGACTTACAGATTTAAAAAACCTCACAGAAATGACATGAAAACTGAGTGAAAAGACAGAAACTTCTCAAAGAAAAGCTTGACTGTGATTATGTTTAAATATTTAAAACAGGTGTTTGTTCTCATACGAGCTGTTCTACTCATCCTCTGTCTGTCCAACAAAATAAAGCAACACCCCATCAACATAAAAGCTGACAATTGGCTGTAACAGAGGAGGGATTTTTGACACAAATTGTGTGTCAAAGTGTATGAAGGAGAGAAAAAAGTCTATAGAGGTGAAAACTAAAATTAAGTAATTTGTATAAATAAATAAAATAAAATATATCTAATATTATCTAATCCAAATTATCTTTGTGATTAGTGAGTTTTAAACTGGCCATGACGAAGGCCAGAGACGTGTCAGTCTAATAATGAAGTTGTTCTTTATACAGCAAGAGCTTTGACCTATTCACGGTGACAGCTGAAGATGCTGCTTCTGACTCACAGATCTCACGTCTGATTCACCCCGCAGGTTTGATTCTTGCCTCTCAGTCCGTTGTCACTGTGAGTGTAAATCAGTTCTTACTGTCATCTGCAGTCAGTTCACACACATATAAAGATGAAAATAGATTCTTGAACACTGAAAACACAGATGCACCGCCCTCTGTTTGAGCCCTAATATTTTATTAAAGGGACATTTATTCTGAAAATCTGCCCTCGGTATATCTAGAAGTGCTCAGTCAGTGGAAACTGGACTTGATTTAGTTTCCTGAAGACGTTGAGGACCTTTTGAATGAAAGGTGAAACATCTTACAGAACCTAAAGACAGTTTAGTTGCCCCTGATTTTGAACTTCTAGATATACCATGACCTGATGACTGACCTCTTCTAGATATACCTGTCACGTATCTAGGCAGAACAAGACTCAGGCATGGAGAGAGACACAGTACACAAGGTGGTTCTTGAAAAAAGGCAAAATCTTTACTTGAAAGCAACAAAAACTCACAGGGATAAACAAACACACGGGGTCAAACAATGACAATCTGACTAGGAGCAGAGACAACTGAAATTACAAGACAGGTTAGAATTTCTAAATAAAACAGGAAACACAACAGGCAATAATTATGGGATGTTACAATACCATGACCCCAATGACTGTGAATTTCTACATACCATGACCTTGGGTCTTATTTACAACCGTTGTGTACGCACAAAACAGGGCCTGAAAGACCCATGTACGTACGCCACTTCCCACGCAAAAGCTGCAATCTATAAAAACAAACTTGACGGGAGAATATGCCACCTGTAAGTAAACTCTGACCCACACATACGAACATTATGGAGATGGGAAATTGGCGACACAGGTAGTGAGGTGGTGAATTGAAGACAAATTGTACAGTGATGACTCTCACACACTTAATTTCACTTAATATCAAACGTTAATTATAGATCCACGTTATCATGAACATTAAAACCAGCAGTGTTATTTGTACTTACACTTATAGTAAGACGTAACTATTCCACAAGCACCTTTCAATTTAAAAAGATATAAGCCAACTCAGATCTTAAATCAAAGTCCACTCACTCGCTGCATTTTCTTTTATCTGTGACCCAGCTGCAGTAGCCACAATATATCCTTTCTGATCTCCACCTCATCCACAAGCACCTGGATGAGCGCTTTCTGTGTCAGAAAAGTTCTGTTTCTTTGTCTTCATCTCAGTTGTTGCCATGATTCACCGTAACATACCATTGATCATCAGACTCATTTATATGCATCAATATTCATGTGGTGCTTTGCATTGACCATTTATGGTTGAATGTGGATGAGTACAGGGCGGGATATGAGGCTGATCCACGTGTGCACATTTCCAGATGGACTGTGAATTATAAAGGTAACATTGCCTGCAGGTGTGCGTACGCATGGTTTTATAAGTCAGAGTTTTTTGCCATAGGCCATTTTCGGTTTTTGTGCGCACATACACTTTTAGTAGGAACCTATGCACTGTTTTATAAATGAGACCCCTATGACTGAGAACTTCCAGATATACCGTGACCAGATGACTGAGAACTTCTACTGTAGCTAAACCAGGACATGATGACTGAGCTCTCTTCTGGCTGGCTGTGGCTCAGGAGGTAGAGCGGGTCGTCCACCACCTTGCATGGCAGCTCTGTTGCCATCGGTGTGTGAATGTGTGTGTGAATGAGACCAATCTATAAAGTGCTTTGGGAACCGTTAAGGTTAAAAAAGCACAATTTAAGTGAAGTCCATTTACGATTGACCATTTAAGATAAACCATGACCTGATGATTATGAAGTTCTAGATATACCATAACCTGATGGCATAGTTCTTCTAGATAAACCATGACCGATGACTGAGCTTTTCTAGATGAACCATGACCTGATGATTATGAAGTTCTAGATAAACCATGATCCGAACATTATGAACTTCTACATAAACTATGACCTGAAGACTGAGAACTTCTAGATATACCATGACTTGATAACTGAGCTCTTCTAGATATACCATGGACCTGATCATTATGCACTTATAGATAAACTATGACCCAATGATTATTGACTTCTAGATAAACCATGACCTGATGACAACTTGTTGTGTAAAAACTGTTCTGACTGTATTTATAGAGAGAAATTGAGGTTTTCACTCCACTGCAGACAGACTTTGATCACAGCAGCATCTAGTGGACATTAGAAGAACTGCAGTTTTAAGAGTGTGGAGGCTGCTAATTGGTTATCTCCACATAGTCACAGGATACAAATATAATCCTTGCATAATTTAAAAAAAAATAGATTAAAATTTTTTTTAACAACAACTGCGGGGTGGGGGATTACTCAACAGGATATTGACAGGACACAGAGGCATACTAAGAAACACAACAACATGCTAATTTATTATTCATTTTTGACATTAAACTTTGTTTAGACTATTTTAATATTTTCATCTTATTTCAGTATATATTATTTTATTGGGATCATTTTAGAAACAGTTAATGTACCATGATGTTTATTATTTTATTAACACATGCTGATCTGTATGTCTGTGATCTGTATCTAATACTTTAAAGGTCTCATATAGAGTTTTGACCACTGGTGGCGCTATGGAGCAATGTTTCAATGACTGAGTCCCTGTTTGGTTTTTATCTCGTCCACATGCATGAGGATGTGGAAGTGGGCAACATGATAAACAGTCCTACCTACAGTTTCATGTTATTTTACTGATGGACAGATGGTAGCAGTAATGTTAAGAAACATAAGAACGCGCTAAAAAATAAGAGAAGAAGAAGACGACTGGTATAAACAATGTTCATCAATATTTGAATAAGTCCCGTTTGTAAAAGTTTAATAAGGAAGGAAATGTATTCAGCATATTTGTTGGACTTTTTTATACAATGAATTCTGGTGGGAGTAAATTTAAACAGAACTGTTTGTTTAAAACAAACCTCCACAGACAAGCTTTTAAATGTATGAATTAATAAATCCTGCAGGTTAACTGAAGCATCTGTTCTCTGTACAGATCTACACGTCATGCAGATGGACTGTTCACCAGTGGCTACAGCAGACTGCTGAGTCAGCTGACTGCTAAAGATTATCTGGAGTCGCTGATCGCCAAACGAGTCAAGTATGAAGTAATTTTGGACACTCGGATTAAAGAAATCCAATGTTTCTCGTACACAGTACAAGTTTTTGATACTCTCCATCCCTATCTCTTACAATGACTGTCAGATATTAATTTGTATTCTACTAATTTTTTTTGCCAAATACTTTTTGGAGGAGCTGTAATTTTGGAACATTACCTAAGAGCTGTGAGAATGTAAATACAACCAGAAAAAACTTCACTTAGGGTTTAGTGTCAGGAAACTGATGAAATGTGTAGAAAGTGAATGTTTCACTGATGTATTTATCTAAAATGTCCCTTCATTATTTTGATAAAAATCATAATACTGACAATATTGTCTTTCTCTTAAAACATATTTTCTGTTGAAAATGTGAAAAATGTATATATAATTTCTAGAAGTTCTTCATGCAGGCAGTTTTTTTTACCTTCAGAGATTTCCTCCATAATTTTTTAAACCCGCTTCACAGTTGAATTTAATAATAGCATAAGCTGCCTATTCACTCTACAGATCTAACAAAACTTTTTTGTCTGAAATTTTACAGTTGATCCAATTATTCTGACAATCGTTACAGACCTTTTTGGGGAGTTTATCTGAATAGAGAGTCTAAAGATAGAGGGTGTACAGATTGTAAAGACCTTTGAGCCAAATTTGTGATTTGGGCTATATAAATCAAATCAACTTGACGTTGAATTTTAATGATTCTCCTCTTCCTCCAGTCTTTTCAGTTTTTTTCTTACTGGTGAATTTTTGTCTTTGTAGGGGTGACCTGATAGAAAACCAGTTTCCTGTCAAACGCCACTCTGACGCCGTTTTCACCGACAACTACAGCCGCTACCGCAAACAAATGGCAGCCAAGAAATACCTGAATTCCATGCTGCAGGGAAAGAGGAGGTACAAATGATTCAAATGTTCATGTTATAATGAAAGAGGAGGTAAAAATAAAAAGGGGAGTGAAAGTTGGGGCTCTATTTTTGTGAAGGTGCACAATCAAGGACTTTTGGTAATTTCGTGGCCAGAGTCACATGGTGAACCTGTAGCATCAGAAAGAATATATTATCAAACATTACAGGTGGGCGTGTTAGAGACTGTGATAGTCATGGCCTATCACTTTCACTTTTTAAGAGCCCTTTAATCACACGGTTCTCTCCATCGTGATGCACTGACAGTTTATGAATCCTGTGGACAATTTTACTCAAAGGAAACGTTTCACATGTAAACATGGCAATAGTTCCATAAATGAAATGAAAGTCAAATAAAAAATATGAATTTTAATCAGTGGCTCACTCTCCAACAGGTCTGTTGAATTGCAGTAGAAACTGTGCAATAAGTAATCAAAACAATGTGATGTGCACATACGCGTGGAGGTTTCTGTTGTTATGTTACAACAATGTGGTGGTTGTTGCACAAAATGTAACCAGCAGATCTGCTGTGCGTAAATGTGGTTTCACATCATCACTTAGCTTGGAGACTGCAGATACAACAGACACCTGCTGCCTTCAGATGGTGGTAAAGACCAGAGTACAGGAATAGCTGTCAGTATAGGTTGATAGCTGTTCTGGTTGACTGACACTGGTAAGAATCACTCATTAATCTTGATTCTGTTTCTCTGGCACTGATGTCATAATCAGAATAAAACTTATTTTCTCTGAGATCACCTTGTTGAAGAAGATATAATGAAAGGGGAATAGTCAGAAAACTTGAAGGGGCGTTAGGGAATTGTTGGGTTTCTGTAAATATTAAGTCGGTCTAGACCTGCTCTGTATGAAAAGTGCCCTGAGATAACTTCTGTTAGGATTTGGCGCTATATAAATAAAACTGAATTGAAAATTGAAATTGAAATTAAATGTGTGCCTTCAAAAAAATAAAATGATGAAAACATGACAAAACACTGAAACCACTGCACAGAGACGAGTCAACAAAATATGGAATGAAAATAGTCCTGTGTGTTTTAGAGGACAGGTTTAGCATTCCAGTGTAAACACTAACCTAAAAGAGAGACAAATTGGGACAGAGAGGTTTCCCATTAAAACCAGTGTTTGTCTGCAGTGCGAAAAACCCTGCCCTGTTAGAGGTTTCCATCACTCCTGACTCTGCCTTCTCCCAGACTGTTGACAACGCCATGTTTCATGACATCATCGATCAGCTGACCCTGGTAGGTCACCTGTTTGTTTACATACATGAGGGCGGAGTTTTTCCTTGCCACTGTCTCCTAGTGCTGCTCTCGGTGAGAATTGTTGGGTCTCTGTAAATATAAAGAGTCCGTCTAGACCTGCTCTATATGAAAAAGTGCCCTGAGACAACTTTGTTATGATATGGCGCTATCTCAATAAAACTGAATTGAATGAAACAGGTTTATGCAACACAACATGTTGTTGCCAGGGTGTTGCTGTTTTTGTTGTCAGGTTGTTGTTGGGTTGTTCTTGTCCTTGTTGTTGTTGTTGGTGTGGAGGAAATTCTGATTTCCCTCTCGGAGAAGTGAACAAATAATATGATGATTCAAACCAGTTGTCTTTTGAGTATTTAATTAAACAGAATAATAAAAGTACAAACAATGAACAAGTATAATAAGTAAAGATTAAAAGAATAAAAGAGTGTACAAAGAATGAGGAGGATCACAGAAGTCGATCTATTTCAGCTGAAAGGACAGAGTCTAGCACACATCAGCGTACAAAGAGTCTGACCGCGAAAAAGAGAAACAGTCACATACTGAAAAACAACCAGGCAAGAGAGACATAATACTGTTGGACCTTGGTCTAAGTACCTGTCTCTTACTGTAGCAAACGTCATATCCAAGCATCAGTACAAGACAACCTGTACTCTATTCTTCGAGGGATAGGTC
>LKNJ01007295.1:0-13072 GCA_002120245.1 Maccullochella peelii
GAGGACACACCCTTGCGGTGATCCGGTGGAGGAATAAAGGACATCAGATACTACCCCGTTAACTTTCACCTGTTGCGACCTTTTGGTCAAAAAGTCAATCAACCATCCAATCAGTCCGGAGTCAATATTGTGGTTATCCTGTAACCTTCTACCTAAAAGGCTGAATACAATTAAAAGCTGAAGAAAAATCAATAAAAATCAGTCTCACTAAAGTTTTTGCACCGTCAAATATAGAGCAGAAGGTATTATTCTGTAGCTATTAGCTTGTTAGAATTATCTTTGCCCCAACTAACTGAAATTACATGAACTTGTTAACCACTGTCTATTACTATCAAACTCAACAAAGTACAAGTAAATCATCAGCTAATGGGAGACAGTAATGGTTATTGTATGTTCTGTGTTTTAGCTGTGTGTTTTAATTAGAGTTAATGATAACTTGTTCAAGGAAACTTTTATCAACCCAATCAGAATGGTCGTACTAGCCTGTTAAGGGGCCCTGGCGCTTAAAATTGTTGGGCCCATATTGTTGCCTGTACGCTCTAATCATGAGAATCCAGCTTAATTAGTTACCCAGAGGAACCAGAACTCCTTTGGAGGAATAACACTAGCTGGTCCCAGCTGTTTTTGTGTCAGTTAGTTTGAGGCAATTTGATTAAAAACAACTTAATTTAGCCAGATGCAGCAAGTGAGCACAACTAAAAAAAAAAAATAAACCTCTTAAAACTGGTTTTTGATACACAGCCCCCCCAAGACAGGGTTGATATTGCCAAATTCCTGTAAATATCTGCAATTAATCATTATGTGCAAGTAATTTAAACGCAGTGAACCTGAGGCTTTTGGGGCCCCTGGGGGTCTATATAGAGAAATATAGAAAAATATCTAGATGTTTTGCTTTATTTATTGTGTTTTAGCTGCCTGACATTCACAGTTTGATCATTAGTGTCATCTGTGCAAAAAAAAAACTTCAAAGGATGGAAGTATGGAAGCCCATTTTTTGGCAGGAGAAGGGAAAAAAAGGTGAAAAGTTTGGAATAATAAAATTAAAAATACTGATGGTAAGTCAAAATTAGTCAAAATCCTAAAAGTCAGAATTTTAACTTCCTTATTTTAAAATCATTAGCTTTATCAAATCAAAATGATGAGAAATCAAGTTAAATGTTAGTTTCTCATAAGTTACCATGTCATAATATACTTAATATTTCATATTTCACTCATAATCTTGAGGTTGTCATTTTGACCTACTTATGTCACAATTTTGACTTGCCATTTCTGTCATTCCTTACATTTTATCTATTCTTTTGTTTTCCTGGAAGAGAAAAGATTGACACTGAAGGAGATAATTATGTCCAGAAGATGGCAGTAAAGCAACATTTAGTAAATCAGCTGCAGTTAAATCTTAGTGAAGAAGATCTCAGTTACCAGGAAACATGGCGCGGGTTCTGTGTTGGTTCGACTCCCTGCCCTGCGGGACCAGGAGGTAACAGCGGTGTCATCGCGGGGCTCTAGCCGAGAAACAGTGACAGAGAGACGGTTGGGAAGAGACGCGTCGGTTTGGTCGAGAATCCGACAATGGACGACAGCCTGGCTCGGAGGGCGGCAGCTCGTCCGAGGACGGTGTCTTCTGACGCGGAGCCTGGAGCTAACGTTAGCCTGCGAGATGTCGAGGTAATCGAGGTACACCCAGCCAGAGACAGTCAACCGGGTCCGGGCTTACCGAGTGCTGCTGGTGGGGGGACGGAGAGGAGGAACTCGGCACTGCAAGCTTTTCACCGGAGACATATGCCGATGGATCCCCTCAAGTTCCAAATACCGAGAAAACCCAAGAAAAACAGAGGTGAGCTGGTTCACAATCTCTGTACAATTCAGTAAAATTATAATATAGTTAGAAACCAACAGGTATACTTTCACTAACCGTTAATTGAGATTATTTTACATCCCTTTAACGTTCGGGAGTAACGTTAACTCTAATGGAAAAGGTCCTTTATCATACAACTAAACAAAAGTCAATTTCTGACCCGTTTTCTGTGTTAGCTTAGTGGCAGGGAACATCATTAACGTTACACATATTCACATGTGTCTATGCCACATGTTTAACTGTGCTGTCATACATATTAACTAAATAAAACTATAAAAGCTTTGTAGAAGCTGCAATGTGTTAGTTAGCGGCTAACGCAAGTCAAGGATGCTAACTAGCAGTTAGCCAGCTAACGTCAGTTACGTGCTTGTAAGTTACTAACTGCAGTCGTTTTTTTTTTAGCCTACCAGCTAATTGTAGATTTGTTTGCAAGTAACGACAATCAGCATGGAAGCTTGATTTCAGATTTCTGTTGTTCTGTTAGCGAGAATTAGATGTGAGGTATCAGTTTCCTATATTTGTTTACATTTGAGTTAGTTGGGCGCGTGTGTACATGTACAGTGTGCCTGGCCGTTTCTGGTTTTTTGTTTATGGGTAGTAACTGCCATCAGAGGGACACTAAGTTAAGGTGAAGACTTCCTAAATGAGGGCATTTTTGTTGGTCTTCCCTTTGAGCAAGTCAGTTCAGGGTAGTTTAGGTTTCTGTTGTGTTGGAGCAGTGATTCCCAACCAAGGGTATTGTCACAATAACTTACCAGATATGGTAGTCTGACTACACGTACAATATGTCAGGGAGCTATGTGTGAAAGAGGCTTAAGTTACTTCAGAGGTAGAGGATAAATCCAGTTTGGTTTCTGGCTACCTGGACTCTTCTGGATTTATCTCCATTTAATATTATGTAAAAAAAAAAAAAAAAATCTTCTGCCTTAGCTGTGTCAGACTTTCATTTCAGCATGTAGACCATCATCATATTTTTTTTGTTGCTAGCAAACGTCTACATAACTCAAGTTGAGCACACACTTCTTTGTTGTTTTTAATCCAGCTCTGGGTGGAAACGCATTATGTGATTTTGGATGTTGGCTGAATTGCAGAAATATTTTTACATGGCATGATACAGCTTGCATACAGAATTACATGAAATTATTTTGAAACAGTCATTACATTTTGTTGTATCACTGCTGTATTTTGCATATTTGCATATTGTAAACACTATATGTGTGTGTGTGTGTGTTGCCTTATGTGTGACCTGCAATGTAGATGGAAAATTGCCCAGTGATGATGCCCAGTATTGTTTCAGTGGTTGTTAAAAAGCCCTCCAATGCTATACTTGTGGCACACACAAATATTTTATGCACTTATTTTACCATTACAGGGAATGATCTTTTGTCAAATTTTGTTGATGAGTGGGTGTGTTTGCACGCCGACAGCTCCTCTTTCAGGTGTTTGACGCTCCGGCTGAGCCCTCCACGCTGAAGGAGGCAGCTGCTGCAGGTTCTTGAGTCTCCTGAGTATTTGGCACAAAAAAGGCGGCAGTGGTTCTGTTATAATTGGGGCGGGCCAGCAACTATTTTTGTGAGCTCCCCTGATGCCCAAACCTTCTGTCTGGTTGTGGCTGAGGCTCACCTGAAATGTATAGAGGATTGGTAGTATTGGGACTTTTATTGCACGTTTATTTCTGATTTCTGATATGTGTGAAATCCATTAAATAAACAACTCCAGAAATCAAATATTGTAAATGAGCTCAGGTTAATATCTTTTTATTTGTCTGGAGGCCACTGGTGATAAAGGTGGAAGAATATAGCTTATTAGTATCAGTTTATTGGCAAAGAGTGTTGTGATTTTAACTTACTTCCTTACAAGCTGAGGATACACCATTTGGTCAAAAAGTACGTATGTTATTGTACTTTTGGTCTGGTGTGGTGTGCTTTGGTCCACTGTTTTTCTTGGTTTGGTCCCCTTAGTTCCAATGATGGGACATCTTAATGCTGCAGCAACATTTAGACAAAAGTGTTCTTTCAACTTTGTGTCAGCAGTTTGGTGAAGGTCCTTTCTGTTTCAACAGAATGATGCCCTTGTGCACAAAGCCAGCTCTATAAATTAATGGTTTTCCCAGTTTGGTGTGGAAGAACTTGACTGACCTGCACAGAGCCCTGATCTCAACCCCGTCCAACACCTCTGGGTTGTCCTGGAACACTGAATGGGAGCCAGACTTTATCGCGCTACATCAGTGTCGGACCTCACTAATGTTCTTGTGGCTGAATGGGATCAAATCCCTGCAGCCGGGGTCCAAATCTGGTGGAAACACTTCCCAGAGAAGTGGGAGGGTATTTATAGTAGCAGATTAATACCCATGATTTTGGAATCATGTTCCACAGTCACATATGGCTGCAATGTTCAGGTTTCCACACACTTTGTTCAGGTGTCCACACGCTTGACAATCCGGGTGTAGGCTACGCACTTCTGCAGGTGCTGGATCAAAAAGCAAACTGAAGGCAAGAATCAAACAAATATCTGTACTAATAGCATATTACCAATTTTATATATATATATCACCAATTTTAATAGTCAAGATCGAAATGTTGCTCTATCAAATTAAAATAGCTGGGAGCTATTAGTAGAGTACACACACTCTTGGCCATGCAGTGTTCGTGCTCGGCTCTGGAATCAGGCTTCTTTGTCAAAGGCAGAAGCTTTTGACAGATGCTAGTGGATAAAACATAAAACGTTGTATAGGTTAGCCAGTGAATCACTACTCCTACAGCAAATCTTTTCCACTGTGCAACCTGCACAGCTCTAATGGTTGGATTGATGAGAGCTCAGTGGAAAAGGATTATTTGTGATTATTAATGATCATTAGTAAGAAAGTGGTAAAGGATTTTTAGTGAGTCTCCAGAGTCCAGGGAGTGTAAACACATACTGACCTTTTGTGTCTATCCTCCTGTGTTTCTTTCAGATCTGATCCAGTATGTCTCCACTGAGTCCAGAGAGTATGAAGACATGATGACCGTCCTGACCTCCAGCTACATAGACACCGGCTCTGCTGGCTGCTTCACCTACAGCAAACCTCGGGTCGTCCACAGTGAGCTGCTGGAGAAAGAGGTGAGAGATGGACGGGTGGAGGAGCACTGCCATTAAAATGTCTCCTGTTGCTTTAGCGCCACCTATATATGGAATGCCATCCAATTTTGGAGAATCAATTAGAGTTGATATGTTCATGGTTCATGGATATGTTTGGAAGCTAACTGTAGAGAAGTGGTGATGAATTGAAAATCTGATGATGGAGGAATGGTCGTGGCTGGCTTATGTGGCTAGATTTGTCTTCAACCAAGGCCATTCAGACAAACTGGGATATGCTTTTTTTTGTTTACTGTGGAGCCATGTTTGGAATGACCAGCTGAGCTTCTTATTTGTTCATGGATTTATTGTGTGTGTTTGTGTTTCAGTTTGTGGAGAAGAGGAGGGAGATGAAGGCTGACGGGAAGACAGACAAGGAGCTGGAGGAGAGCTACTGTTTCCTATTGGTTGATACTGTTAAGGTGAGATTAACACTGAGCTGTGTTGTTAATTGTTGGCGTCCAACAGGGCAGGAGGAGGTCTTCGTTAGATGAGCACAATACAGGCAGTAACTATGCAGTACTTTTGTTTTGTTATTTATCTTGTCAATCTACTTGTGTGAAGTACATATTTCCTCGATCTTAAAAAATGGGATCAATGTACTGATATGCTTTAACTGAAAAAAAACAAACTGCAGAGAGTTGCCTTGTACTTTGGGGGCGTGGAAGGCAACGTCACAGATTGTTGAGGACAGGCGGACTGCATTTTCTCTGGAAAAAGACAAAGGGCAGCCATTGTAATGAACAGTTAAGACTGGGACCATAATCAATTGATAATTGTCAATGAGCCTTTAGCTTTTAGATTGAAATTTTATCCAATTTATAATCTAATTTCTCCATTTTCTGAATTATTTGTCTGTTGTAGCTGTCCTTGCTCTGTGAGAAGGGGCTGTTTGTGGGTCAGAGCTGGATTACAGTGCTGGGAAACCCCAGTAAAGGTAGGAGTGAACAGATTCATGCTGATGCATACATAGAAAATACACACAATACACATACACAACATTACATTTATTTTTTTACCTTTTCCATCCATTTATAGGTCATTGTGAGCTTTTTTTTCCTTCTGCATGCTGAAAGGACAGGTCACAAAGTGCTGAATGTGTAATTTCCAGTGGCGACTCTAAGATCAAAGACAGACAGGGTGTAGGGTGTGCACATCCAAAGAACTTCCACAGGTGCTGGATCAAAAAGCAAACTGAAGGCAAAGATCTGCACACTGTACTGATAGCTCCCAGCTAGCGGATCTTTTGTCTGATCTGTGACTGAAGACATGCAGCACTGGATGTGCGAGTTCACTAAAATGCACCTAGTTTGTTGAATCAGCCTTCTGTTTGCACACAACTGTGTTAAGTTGAAAGAAAATTACTTGTGATCTAAATGTTGTTCTTCTTTTGTTGGTGTGTGTGTGTCTCTAGGGGTGTATCTGTCCAGGTACTCAGACTTGCTCCAGATGAACGCCATAACCCCTGGAACCACGGGGGAGATCCTCATCTTCAAAGTGATGAAGGTAAATCAGTTGGCCAGTGGTCATCATCACTGCCTCTCTCGGCTCATCTGTCAGAGGCAGGAAACGTGATGTAAACTAGTCTCTGCTTCCTGCTTTGCTACAGTGCAGACGCTCCTTTCTCTTACTCTCTGCTTTGTTTTCATTTAGCTATTATTTCTGCAACTACTGTCTGTACATGTACACATACAAATCTGTACATAGTATGTAGAGATAGAAATGGTAACAATCACTTTTTGACCTTAGAGTTGTATCTTTGTTTGGTTTCAGGGGAAAGTGAAGAGCATCTATGAAAACATGAAGAACCTTCTAGATCCAACACCTCGCTTCGACAGCCACATCTCCAAGAACGCCAGCAAAGTGACTTCGCTCACCTCCTACCGCGCCTTCGAACTCACACAGGTAAATACACTCTCTCTCACACACACACACACACACACACACACACACACACACACACACACACACACACATCCCCGGACATTACTACACTTGGACAAAATGATTTTGATGCAGTGGTAAATCTCATTTTATCTGTTGGATAGTGAACATGATTTACTAGAATTATTTAAATGGTTTAAGCTGTTTTAGTGATCAACATGACTTTTTCCATTGTTGTTATCAGGCTCTGGTTGTAAGGTTCATGCTGGGGTCAGCACTGTTGTTTAATGCGAAACTAAAATCATATATAATATCTCTGAACACAGATATAATATGTTTACATCAGGAAGTCAAGTTAGCATGATGGCTTTAAGTGCCTAGTGTGGTGGAAATCTGAAATAAAGTGTCAGAAATATTTGTCTTTAAATGGTTTATTAATTTAGCTTTTGCAAAAGGGCACAGCCACACAGAGCCAAGGGTCTCTGAGCCAAGAGTAACAGTACAGCAGAGCTGTTATAGGGGTGAGAGTGAACACCTGTTTCAGCCAGTTTGATAAAAAATGGGTACACAGAGCCTGATTCAGCATCGTTGATGGTCATTCATCACCGATTATGACAGGAGACGGCATAAGAGAGGGTATACAGAGCTTGACTCAGCTGATGTTAGCCCTCGTCGATGGTAGGGCGCTAATGAGAGAGATGAAAGAAAAACTGCACGCAGGTGGCCGGGGGAGGCTACCAGCAATGCAGAAGTGAGACTGTAAATCACTTTTAATGAGGGATAGTGAGGTTGGATAGCGACTACAGTAGTGTAGCCATCGAGAGCTGTAAATCTAGCATCAGCGAGGCCAAAACAGTCGAATAGCATAAGTGATGGCTGGGAATCTCCCTAATGATATAAGTTTCCATTTCACTCGTCAAAATGAAAAGTTTTTTGTTTTGTCAAAATTTTTCTATAATAATTTAAAGTTGAGATGTCTTTTAAAGAAGTAAAGCATGGCTTTGAATGCTACTGTTGTTTATTTCAGCAATACTTCTACGAGTACTCATTTGACGAGCTGCGACAGCGGCCTCGCCAGGTTTGTCCGTACGCCGTCGTCTCCTTCCAGTTTAAAGGAAAAGACTCTCCACTTCCCAGCAAACCTCTGGCCCCCATCAGGTATGGAGATATGGAAAGTTAAAAATTCATCTCAGTGTTATTCCAATGGGCCATCTCGCCTAACACCACAACATAGAACACATTGAGTAATTCAATTAAAAAATGTCCAGAAACATATATTAAACACCAAATAAGCCAGTGCTTAGAACAGTAGACTGACCAGGGAAACGTTTTTCATCTGGATTTTTCTCTTTTGGAGGATATAAAGATGCTCTTTTTGATTCTGTTGTTGTTAATCAAATTGTTTGAAATGTTTCATCAACTCTTAAGGCTGAGCTCACTTCCTCCAGCGGCTTCTCTAACAGAAATCTAAATTTAACTGATGTGAAACCACCAAAGTTCAGTTTGTCAGGTCTGGATGAAAGTCTTACAGGATAATTTTTAGATTTTTAGATAGTTTTAGTCAGTTATTTTCACATATTTTAATATGTTCCACATATAAATGGAAACATGGCAAGACAGTTTTCAGTTAATTTCTGTATAAAAAAAATATTTTATATGAAAAGCCTTGAAACTTGTTGCCGTTGGGTCATCAAACATATATATATATAGATAGATAGATAGATATAGATATATATATTTAATTATTTTTGTGTGGCAGTGCAGACAATTGGATAACATTTGCAATTATAACTGTATAACCATGTAACTGGCAAAATGCTCGGAAGGTAAAATAAAACTAATTCAGAAATTATGATATGCTTTGTACAGTTGGCAGTAATGTAAATTACACAGAATTTGTTGAAAAATGGGCTTAAACCCACAAAACACTGTCCTTCAAGTTTAAGTTGATGCTGACGGACACGCTGAATGCTGCTTGAGTTACAGTGTTGATCTCGGCGCTAAATATCTGAATTGACATGTTCTTTGTGTTTGATGGACAGGTTGATCAGTCAATCAGCAGAGGGGATTAAAGGTGAGTACTGGTCCCTGTTTTCCATTTAATCACACCAGACCTTAAAGAGATAGCTAACACTTACAGCTCAAAGAAAGGGCATAATGGGAAGTCCCCTTTTTCCTGTTTTGCCCTGAACCTGACACAAAGGCCTTGTTCAGACTGCCAGCCCAAATCAGTTTTTTGGCATTTAGAAAGTCTGGACAGCAAAAAACCACATGAAATGTGATTATTTATTTATTTATTTATTTATTTATTTATTTTTCAAGCCACATTTGCAGGTGGTTTGAAATGCGTTTCCATTTGGATTTGGAAAGCTGTGTCACCAGCGTACGTATGCCTGTGTCATTACCACAGTAACCCATGCAGATAGGTCCGGACACACACATCCAATCTGATCACTTGCAAATAACAGTGCGAACAGTCTGTCTTAAAGATCTGATTTGAGAAACATATATGTTTTGCCTGCAGTCTGAACAAAGCCTAATGCTGATGAGCTGCTGTGTCTCTCTCTCTCACTCATATATTGTGTTTTGCTTTCTCAGAGCGTGCTCAGTTCACAGTGTGGACTGGAGATCTGGTCAAAGGTGACCAGGTTCTCTTCCAGATCTGCCTTCGCTCCTTCTCTCCTCCCTTCCTGCCCCACAGACTGTGAGTACTAAACAGACTTCCCTGACTGTTAAAGCTAAATTTTAACACTCTGAAAATGTGCCTGTTTGCCTTGTTACATAGAGTTAGACGACAGGATCAAATCAGGAAGTAGCTACTGAATTACGTTATCAGTCTTCTTTGTGGGAGGCTTTTATTGTGAGGCAGCTGCAGAAAGTGTTGATCAAACTCATTTGGTTATTTCCTGCTCCAGTTATCCATCAGTGCTTTGTACTCAAGACTTGGCTGCCCACCTTAGATTTTAGAGATACAGGGAGAACCCTGGATAAGCTCTGTGTTGGCACCATTAGCAGCAGATTGTATTGGTTTAGTTGGAAGTAGCTTTGTGTGAAAACCTTCAGGGCAAACCAACTAGAAGTTAGTTATTAGTTACTTTAATACAGGAGCCTGTTTTATCCTGAGTTAAACAAGTGCATCCTCAAATTTTAACATGATTTGTTCTGTTTGTATCTCATCTCATGTCTCTCTCTTGTCTTCAGCCAAGAGAAGTTGGAAATTGGTTGCTTGATGAGGCTTGACCAGGTGACCAAGCTCCTCCCCTCCGACCTGTTCTCCTACAACCTCTACAACAGCAGCCAAGAAGGTGAAGTCAAATTAACCTTCACAGCGATGGCACATTACATGCCAGGATGCAGCTGATTGGACTTTGAAGGCTGATACTTTTTGACTGAGTTATTTTGTATTGACATCCAGTATCTTATAAAGTTGATCCTTTTCATGTGAAGAAATTCTTGTAGCTTTAAATTTGTAGTAATCAGCATTTCTGAAACAGCATTTACACAAAGACAGGATGCCAAAAATCCTTTCAAGGACAACTACTCTGTGAAAGAATATGTGTTTCTTTGCCGTTTGTATTTGTATTATCGCTGTTGTATTGTCCTGAATATTGGTAACCTCAAACTAAAACAGAAATTAAATGGGATTTTGTGTGTTGTTGTGTGTGTAGTTGTGAAGAACGGCCATTGCTGCAGTCTTCTGGAGGTGACTGACAGAAGTCGGTCTATGACCAGCGTGACAAGACTGCTGCAGGAGCTGGAGATAAAGAGAGTGGTGGGTTTGGCTTTCTTTCATATTGTAAATCAGTTTATTGGGTGCTGATACATTACAGTTACACTATAGAGAAATAACAGGATCTCATGTACAGAACACACAAGACATTCAACAGCAATGTGATGATTGTAAACAAATGTCTCTGGCATAATTGTTGAATGACAGTCGTCTGTTTTCCCTACAGGTTCTGGTGACTCCACTTACAGAGAGAGGCTTTCTCATCCTGCTGTCCAGTGTTCAGATGGCCACACCCACTGGTATGACGTGTGGGGTGTATTTGTAAATTATGTAGAGGGTAGTGTTTGACAAGCCATGTGGTTATTGAAAGATAAGACACAACAATGAGGCTAATTGACCTCTGATGCCTTTGCAGAGAGTTTTACTTTTTATCACTGCATGACTATTGTTCATTCATAGGTTCATATTTTGGGCCTGTACTCTCTTCAAATGTAAAGTTTTTGTTGTCACGTGTAATAAATGTTACTTTACAACTTCTTTTTGTATTTTCAGAGAGAGAAGAGAACTGGAAGAGGTGTCTTCAGGCCTTGTTTGTCTTCCCAGAGTCCAGAGATGTGGCCATATCCAGTGAGTAACACAGGGACTGCTGGGTGGGAGATTAATTTACAATATTTTCTAAATTATGTATTACCCAGTCGGGGTGTCCCAATCAAGTTCTTCTCAAGATCTGTCTGATCCAATACTTATGTTTACTTAGATACATATTTAAATCAACATTTAACAGCTGTAACTACTTAATCAGACACACTGTATTTTTCACTGGAGGTCCTGGTTCAAAAATATTAAGTTTATAAACTTAAATTATAGATCTGACATGAATGGAGGTTTAACTGGGAGAATGCGACTCCTGAAACTGACGTGACGGGAACATTTAGAGAAAAGAACACACAGCTGTGAACAGAGTTCACAAATTATCTTTTGGCAGAGTACAGACAGCCCTTCAATCAGACAACAGACAAGTTTACTTTTGGCCTGTCATCAAGTTACTCACGGATTAAATGTTAATTACTGACGGCTAACATGATCTGCTGCGGGCGACGTTTGTCGTTTTAACCAGTAAAAGTGACACCCAGCTGTAAATGAGAAGCTGCCAACTGAATGTTTTGTACAGTGCTCTCTGCTAATGATAGTCAACATTGGAGCTTAACGAGTCACTCACCAGTGCGCCCAAATAATGTTTAACATTCACACACACTCAGTCTCATATGCACATGAAAAGGTCGCACTGTACATCCCAGCTGTGATAAAGGAGAGCTGCTGCAACACTAGCAGGCTGAGCTGGACTAAACCACAGTAGAGAAAAGAAAGAATCAGATTTTGATCTGCTTTATTTTGGTCAATACCGATCCATTAAAATATGCCCGGATCAGAACATCTCTATCATTCAGTGTTTGTTGCCAAAAGAAACTGACAGAAAAGAGTGAGCTAAAAGAGGCTTAAAGGCTTCATAGAGCTGCAGAGTTTGGTGACAATTTTCTGTTTCACATTACACATAGTCAGTTGATCCACTGTTGATATAAATTATATTGATTAGTGCAGCTTTGACAAGCACAAATAAATCTGAAAATGTGGAGGCTAAACAACTCCTACAGCAAGTACAAACTGAAACATTGACTTGAAAATGATCACCATGATGTAAATATTGATGCTGTTTTGCTGTTTCTTCCCATAGCATTAGGGTGTTCCTCCTCTTCCCATGATGCCTCAGAGGTGTTGGTGTCTGGTGGGATGGTGATGCCACGGCTGAACCAGTTTATCCCAGCGCTGCACCATGCCCTGGTCAAGGCCCGCGCCAACCCCCCTCCTGAGCTGTCTGCCGGTGTGGAGCGGCAGGCACGTGAATACCTCATCGGCCAGAGCGACGGCAAGGTACAACAATTTTTCTCATGGGACTGTGACGAAACCTTTATTGGATTTTCTGTGGTGCTCTTTTCTTTGTTTGTTGAGCTGCAGTGGCTGTCACTGCCCATGCTGCTAGACTACAGTCATTGATTGGTAAACACTGAGGAACGATCATTTTAAAAAAAATTATTAATAGTTAACACTAGAGTCCCAAAATGCCATGTAATTTTCAGCGTGATGGTTTGCTTGTGATTTTTAAAACCATGGGTATTATTCTGCTGCTCTAACAGCCTCCACTCTTCTGGTTTCAGTCTTTCCACAAGATTTGAAACCTGGCTGCAGGGATTTGCTCCCATTCAGGCACAAGAACATTAATGAGGTCCAACACTGATGTTGGTGATCAGGTCTGGCTCCCATTCAGCATTCCTGTATGGGAAACACGTAAAAGTTATATTATCAAATACGGGGACCCAAAACAACTGTAGCGATATTAGTCTTACACAGCAGCACCAAATACCTGGGTCTTAATACGCATGTGTGTAAATTGAAGTAGCGCTATGACACTCAACTTCGGCTATCAGAAATAA
>LKNJ01007296.1:0-13065 GCA_002120245.1 Maccullochella peelii
GTCTCTGTGCTATGATGCACTCCTGATAAAACCCCTGGATCAAGAGTGGGCTTTTTAAGAAGAGGTTTAATTACAGCTGTAACAACAGCCCATCCACCTGTGTTCATCCTCAGTTCTTCATTATTATTATTATTATTATTATGGTCTTGTAGTTTTGTTCATCCATTTCTTTGTCTTGTATTTTGTGAAAATGATAAGTTGGCTGGCCCAACGTTATGTATAATTGATGTTGCATGTTTTTCTTTTGCTGTTCCAAAATTCTTGAAATACAAAAAAGGAATTGTCACTCGGTGTGTCCTCGGATTTTAAGTTCTCACACATTATCACCATTAGTAGAACCCGAGAGTGTATATTTTTATTTTTACATTTTCATTTGGAGTTGAATAGCTAAAACACATCCTACACACATCATCATATCTCATGTTATTTGTTCAATATTAAAAGCAGGTGTTGTAATTACCATGAATAACCAGAGGGTGTCGGTACACGACAAGAAAACCAAATCCCCACAACAAAGACTGCTCCCTTGGCTGAGGATGATGTAACCAGTTCCTAAGGATGTTGTTTTTTGTGCTCTTCGCTATTAATGGAGGAACTGTGAACATGTCACACGATAATGGAGGGGAATGTGTATGATTATGCAATGTTTCATCTCGGAAGGATTCCATGTTAATGAGTGAGGCTTCTGATTATAATGAGCAATAGTCAGAAAAAAAGGAAATAGAAATGCCTAGTAGGCAATAACATACAATACAAATGGAAAACAGCATGTGTACAGTAGTAAAATTGTCCCTGTTACTGAGAACAAGGCAGCATTTTCTCCAAACTAACGAATTGGATCAGTTGGAGCTCACTTTGTTTTCAAATCAATGTGATTAGCTACAAGTACTGTTGTGACTTCCCCTTGACTTCCTGCTCAAATACTGAGTTCTACCTCATCCCATCAGATGCTTCTCTCCTCTAATCCCATCACAGGATCTAAAGCCACTGAGTGAAGCAGCTGAACACACCGCAAAGCTCCTGAAGTCACACTACAGGGGGGTGGACTCAGCAAGTATTAGACAGTGCACACACTCGAATAGCCGCTGCATTGATCTTTTCACAGCCTGATTGTCCGTTTAAACAGTGAGAATTGTTTGGCGAGCAGGTGATCACTTCCTGCTGCAACTGTGTCTCTTTGGGGCTGATCTCGTGCCGGTCCTAAGCTATTTAACTCTGATCTCTTCCATGACTCTGTGTGAGACTCCAGTGCATGTGTCCATGCACAGAGGACAGCACTGCAGCTAGAGATGAAATTCAACATGGTTTTTACACGTCATAGTAAATATGAGCAGATCAGTGTAAATTCTCAAGGATCAAATTTAATTTTAGGCTTCATTTTCGACCACTTCAATCTACGTGCCATTGATTCGCGCTCTGCATTCCAGAGATGCTTCTCAGGTTTGACATGCCTGTATGTTTCTGTCCATGATGCATTTTTGTTGTTATATTCATGCTGTTAGCTCGGTATCTTCTTCTTACTCTCTGTCTCTTTCTTGTCCCCTTCAGGGCTTAAGAGTGTCCCATCCTGTCCTGTCTGGCTACCCCTGGCCCTCCTTGTGGGGTCTAACCCCCCCCACACACACACACACACACACACACAGTAATCCTGTCTGTGTATTGTCCCATCCCGGTTCAGCTAGCTGAGTCCAGCCCAGCCCAGTGTAGCACAACAAGTGCACACCCAGGAGTTAATCTGGATCATTACGGTAATTACTGCCCGGGGTGTCCAGCCTGTAGGAGGTTATGGGGGGAGGGAAGGAGGTCCTCCTTTAGTAATTGTCCACTAAGGGAGGAGTCGAATAGGCAGTTCTACCCACTGACCTTGGAGGAAACTAGGAGGCAAGGAGGGAGGAGAGAAACGGAGAGGGAGGCAGAGCAGAACCAGGCATTTGCATACTGACAGAGTTCCTGCACTGCAGATCTCTCTCTGTCTTTAGCCACTCTCGCCTTTCAGTCTGCCGGTGAAAGACAAGCAGAGCAGGGAGGAGGACAAGTGTGAACCAAGTCCTCTGACAGATGAGAAAAGAGGATATCTGCCTTTTTTTCACTGATCCCAGCACAGAATTCAGGAGCACTTGTGAGTAGACTGCTATCAGCTTGCCATTCACTGTGTGTGTGTGTGTGTGTGTGTGTGTGTGTGTGTGTGTGTGTGTTCTGTACGGCAGTGATTGGAATAAGAGTCGCATCTCAGGAATTTATGGATGCAATAGGAAGAGTTTCACAACTGAAGCCGACAGGATGTCTTTCCACACTGTTTGTTATTGTAACCAAGGTAGCCTATATGTTTGTTTTCTCCTGCACTTGATGCAGTCTAGGTGCTGACATTTGTGTGCTGTGTGCTCAGTATCTACATTCGATCACCGCATCACATGTAGCTCCTCCAGCTGCCTGTCAGAAGCAGACATTCCTGTGGTTTGATGACGATGAATGAGCAAGTCTTTCTGCGACATCCTACGATGGTGTCCATTACAGCTGTAAGCCTTGTTGTTGTGGTGTTGCTGTGGGAGGATGTGGTCCTCGCCCTCTTTGTCTATCAGCATGGCTTTTTTTTTATTATGCAACGCTCTGCATATACAGTAGCATCAGAGGTGCTGCCTGTGAATCAATGGCAGCAGGATCGGTTGGCCTACAGAGACACTGCAGCAGCCAGGCATCTTCTGCAGCATCCAGCTATGTGCCAGCTGGTGCTGCTGCCACCGAGGGATGTCACTGTTTTTACTCTGAGTCTCACGTGTGTGTATGGATTTTTACAGCAGTTTACCCAATCACAATGCATTTCTCAACCAATTTCTGCTGTTTCTATCATCTTTTTCTTCTGCTTTTAAATGACCACAAGTCCAGTAGTGATGTCACTGCAGCTCCTTTAGTGTCTAAACTGTGAACCCCTCCCCTCTCCTCTTTCCCATCATCATCTCTCTGCTCCCTCTCCACCGGCCCTCCCAGTGCTGGTTATGTTTGCTGTGTAATTGGGTCATTTTCTCATTTCTCTGTCTGACGTTAGTGTCAGGAAACACAGCGAGAGGGGTGGTGGCACGGTTGTGAAAGGTTGACTCCCGAGCTAGAGGTGCCGAAACAAAAGGTTGTAAGGAAAAGGTTACATTTTGCGCACATGTGTATGCCATGAGTACACACATCTGACGTAATATGGACCCCTAGTGTCGTCTGTTTTCATAGAAGATGAACAAGCAGCTGTGGGAGAGAGGAGTGAAGGGTAACGAAGGGTAAAGAAAGAATATGATGGGGGTTTTTTTGCCAGTGGCCAGAGCTGTCCTACTTGCTGCTGCGTGACACAGAACTATATTTTCTCTGAGGTTGGAACCAAAAGTAGCTGCTTTCATTGCACCATTACACTGTGGTGTGTCAGCTCATGTGAACTCTTGCTTACACAAGCTCTTTCGCCTCTTATCGCCAGTGGACGATCTCTGTCCTCAAGGTCACAGCGCAGCTTATCTCTTGTCTCCCTCCCTCCCCACCAGGCTCTACTGTATCAGAAGACACAGTGTGATATTGTGCTGCGCTGTGCTGAGTAGGAGGCAGCACTCATGTGATGTTCGAGGGGGAGGTGAATAGCTGTCATTCATAAGAGAGCGCCCGTTTGCTCGGCAGCTGCCCCCTGCTCCGACTTCAGACACTGATCCTGCCTGCCTGTCAGCTGCTGCCGGGCATCTTCCACAGCCGAACTGTTGTTCAGTGGCAGAGGTATTTTGTTAAACTAGCTGTCATGCCACAGCTCATTTGACAGCATTAATTTATTTAATTTGGTTACTTGTGGAAGTAGATGGAAGGGGTTTGTACTAAATGATCATTGCTGTGATCCCTGTGGACCTGATGTGGACAGGCTGTGACTAAACATTGCTCTATAAATAATCTCAGAACTTCTGTCTGTATCTGACGGCATCTATGGAACAACCACAGGGCCCAAAACATTTTGGCCACCGTCGCCAAACACCACTGGGAGACCACATTGCAACAGTCTCAGCATCTCCCTCCATCTTTTCCATTTCATCAGACAACTCGCTACCCATCATCAACAACTGCACCAGTTGAAATTGAGCATTTCATTCTCCAGTTTAACAGCTTGTTACCAGCATTGCCTTCATGTTCCTCCTGAGTTGGGAATTGGAGTTTAGCCAACCTCATCAGCAGACATCGGCGAAATGGAGTGTGCTGCGGTCAGCATACAATGAAGGACCACCAGGTTACAAGAAAGAACAGAAAGCTAAACTGAAAGGGTTGAAATTTTTGGACTGAGCTCTGTTTTCTGTGCCTGACCGCAGCCCGGACTCAATACTTCATCAGCTCATTTGTCAACATTTGCCGTTTGCTTTTTATGCTGGATTTGTCTTGCTGATCTTGTTTCCCCCATTTTCTCCTGCTTTTCTGTGTGAAAACAGCAGCCAGAGTTGTGGTCAAGACCACCTCTATCGAGTTAATGAATTTAGCAACCACCAAACGCTACACAGAAGTCTGCTCAGTCTTCAGTTTGTATATATTTACATAAATGTAATGATAAATGGTATCAAATAAAGATTTCTAACAAATTAAACAGGAAAAAAACACAGATTAGCGTGATACAGTGATTTATTTACCCTTTAAACAGATGTACAGATTCCTTCACTATAACAACTGAAATGTCCATGAGCTCATCTCTATAGGGACAGCCAGTCATTGTTGTTTTCATACCCTCCCCCACTAAGTCAGTCATGACTCTTGTTGGATGTTTATTTGGCTCTACAGGGCTTGAGTTAGGTGCTCCAGTTTCATCCTTAAGCACAGATGAAAGTTGTTAGCCTTTGGGGAATTGATACTTGTTAAGGACTCGCTGAAAGAGAACAAGACCTTTTACACAGCTGAGTTACACAGTCTAAGATGAAGAAGAACTACTGGAGACATTTTGAGAACAAGGTTTTAATTTTAAGAAACTGATAATATTTCTCAGTCTCAAAAACAACAGCTTGCCATCAAACTAAAATAGTGGCCTGACGTTTAATTATGAGCTGTGTGTTCATTGGACAGCACAGAGAACATATGGGCACCATGTGATCATGTGATTACACCGCTGACTTTCTGTTTAAATACACATGAACAACATCCACAGAAATATTTTTGATGTGACAAACACTTTTTGACTTAGAACAATGACACACATGAGCAAAATCCATTAACCATGTCTGTGACTTTATACAATGCCTTGTGTGAGAACAATTGTGCACGTCAGCAAAGAAAAATAAAGACCTACTTAGACTTTTTCTCTCAGAGGCTGTGGTGTTTCTAATAGACAAAGACACATCTGTTGTAGTTTAGATCACAGTCATGACTGTTGGAGGGACGCAGTTCCAATAGATCTCCTTCTTGTCAGATGTGTTGTCTGCCTGCATGTCCTTTGTTTACACCTCATCACACTAACTGGTTTCAGATGTGGGTGACCTATGGCAAGAAAGAGGTCAGAGGGCCGTGTGGCTTGGTGCGGCAGGTTTGGGCACATTTGTCTGCACATTTATTGAGTAATGAAAACAAAGTAATCCATGAGTCCCCAGGAGATCATTTCATCTGACCTCCATGCTAACTCTACGCACTATATGTTACGCAGTGTGAAATGAGAACAAGCAGCTCTCGCTGGTCCTTATATAGTTTGCCCAGATCTGACAAGAGATTGGTCAAAATTTCCCAGGTATCCAAAACTGCTCGGCTCAACAGCAGCCTAAATCCTCCACACGTGGCTGCCAGACTTGGCAAACCTCTTGATGAATGACGAGCCAAGGGCCACTTTGTAGTCCAAAGTTAGCCCAAGTGCTGTTTCTGTAACTGGAGTTGATTCTCTGCCAAAATCAGCCATACCCCCAAATCTGACAACAATGGGACTAGAGCCAGTGTTGTTTCATAGTCTGTATCGCTATTGATTTTTGCCCCCTTACCTTAACAAGAGCCCAACCTTGACCCCAGCTCAGTTGTCTTCTGCAATACTTACCCTCAACCTAACCCCAATCAATTGTCGGTGTGACCCTTAACCATAACCTAACCCCACCACAAAGGGCAGCACTACAGGAGGAGAAAGAAGAGGAAACCGACTCTGACAGAAAACCAGCTCACATTTGGTCCTTTGGTGCTAAAACACAGCCAACCACACCAACATTGAGCTGCAGTTGGTTCAAATCAGCTACCTGGGTTACGTTCATTTTGGTATACTGCTGCAGACTGCTTTTCTTGTCTATTTAGAAACTACATTTGGTTGGCAATGATGAGCCTTGTGCATGGATTTAAACCAGTGTGAGGTCATATTCACCAAACATAGCCAAATTAACCAGGCAACAATGAATTACTGATATAACATGTTTAAATTAAAGCTGCACTAATCAATATTTTATATTAACAATGGATCAGTGACTACCTGTAACATAAAAGGGGTCACTCATAGCAACAAACCCTCAGAGAGGTTTGTTGCTATGAGCGAGCTGTTTTTGGTAAAAAAAATAAAAAAAATAAAAAGTCTTATATGTTACTGTCCCAGCACCAAATAGCAGACAGACAAAGTTAACTAGATGGTGAACATAGTGGAGCATTTAGCAGCTAAAGACAGAGCTACAACTGAATGCGGCTTTAATTACTTATTATTATTTCCAAAACATTAGTAGTCCTACTTTTAGATGTTGCCTGCTATAAAAAAGTGTATGCTGATGTGTTAGCATGAAGCACCATGAGTGACTGTGTGTGTGTATTACATCATCATGTACATGTACTTGACGTGAGTTCAGGTGAATGTGCATGAGTGTGTGATTGTGATTGTGTTTGTGTGTGAAGTCGGCCAGCAGGGAGTAAAGATCAGAGGCTTACAGGGCAGAGAGGCAGAAAACAGGATATGGCAGCGCTGAACTTTGAGAAGCGTGAGAAGGAGCGAATTACACACCTCAACACATACACAGGCCAGGGGGTGTTGGCATGAGGTAAGACACACGGGGTCAGAGGTCCATAAATAGATGCAACATACAGTTGGACATATGATTCATGCCCACACACAAATACACAGAGAGGGGAGAAAATCCAAACTGGACTTAAGTCTTCACTGCAGCTGTCTCCCTGGTTCTTCTTCCCAATCCCACCGGGATCACCTTTCAGACAGACGGTGTGTCAGTCACACAACAACCAAGAGTCCCCAAGTTATGAAATAATAATAATACTGTAGTAATAATGAGATTAATAGATATTACTAAGCACAGCAAGACATCAACGGTTTTGACACAATCATACCAATGACACTATGCATTGACACATTCACATTTGATAATTGGTGAATGTTTGAGATTAATGTCACTGATGCTGCCTTCAAATGCAACCCGTAAGGTTGTAGTTTTGGCAAGGGAATTTTGAGTACTCATTACATGCATGTGGTTGAAAGAATATAATTACCACCCTGCAAAAAAGACAACAAAAATTGAAGTTGCTTTGCTCCCTTTTCAAAAATGGTGAACAATAAATTGTTGTCGTTTTTGCATTATAATGTCATGTTGAGGAATGACAAACAAGTACACAAAAAAAATGCTGAAAAATGTGAAAAGTAACTTCCATGGGCTCCAACATATTAAAACATCACCATATGCCTCAACTTGCAAAATCTGAAGTATGAAAAGCATGACCCCACTTAAATGCACCATTACACGGCCAATGAGGGAACCTCGCACGAGTCATCACATTACTGTAACAGTCATATAAGCAGGTTGTAAGCAAGTGCTCCTACCAACACATCAACACCCAAGTACCTTCATCCTATACACAAAGAAATTGGAAACCATATATTTTATCAAATTTATATTGGTCGACTATGCCTTACATGCAGAGCCCAGAGTGTTTTTAAAGTGACCTTTGAAAAGCAACCAAAGAATGGCAAAAATGGAGTCATTGTTATCCATTTATTTTATTACCTAAATATTTATCCCTAGAGTGACTCTTTATCCATATAAATTAAGTTTTATTTTCAGTATCGGCTGATAACCTCTCTGTCTGAGAAGTACACTTTTCTCATCTTGGACTGGGCTTCTTCATCACAACAGCACTAAACAAACACTCATGTAACCTAGTAACTATCCAAAAGGACACAATGGACTGGGGGACTCGTGCGTAAGCTTGGCAGGGGACAGTGCTGTTGTGAAATGTAGACTGTAGTGATGAAGAGTCCCAATTGAATACTGTATTAAAGAAAGCCTGTCTGACAGGGTGGGGATTCCAGCTGGGTAGTCATGCAGGTTCAACACCCGAGGGACAGGCTGAGAGCTGAGCGTGAGCAGCCCTCAGCAGGAGAACAGCAGGGATTGTGCAGATAATAATGTCCATGCCATTTTTATAATCCACATCTCTGTACTTGTACTTCCTTGAACCGGTTGAGCTCCGGCCAAACCTGCCACATGGATTGTGGGACTCTTCTTTGCCCCAGATGTATTCTGTGTAAAATCCTGTTGAGTGTGGTTGGGTATTCTGGGTGTGGTTGGACTCTGTTTTATTCTTGGCTTTAGCAGATTTTTCCTCAGCAATGGGAGAGTGGGTTCATTTCAGGCTACGGCACATAACCGTCTACACCACTACAACCTTACCGGCTTCTGCTTGTCCCATATTGGTTCTTAGGTTATAACAGTGTCACTGAAACCTGTCTGTCTTGGGCTACTTGTTTTGTCTTTCTAAAGGTAAGAGAAGAAGAACAGGCATGGTATCACATATTATAGTGAGACCCATGCAGCCATAGCTCTTGTAAAAACAGCCACATGGAGACGAGCTGCTGACAAGGCCACTGTCAGAGAGTGTAAGGTTACCACGATAACCCATTAAATCACACCACACAGTAAGGCTTGCTACAGGATTTGGAGTTACCCAACGTGCTGCTCCACACCCTGACCGGATACCAAAGTTATGAGATGCCTGCCTCGGCTGAGATGAGTGTTGTTCTTTTGGGTGACATCCACCTTGTATTCAGTACACATGCACTGTAATTATGTTCTAGTGCATTCAATCTAGCTGCATACTAGTGTAGCTTCTGTTTGATAGGTGAAGGATAACTACAACAACTAAAAGGAAAACTGTTACTGTTTTTCCACAGATTGACACATGCGGTGACCGTTGAAATGACTCAGTGGAATCACTTTTCTCATTCAGGTGAATTTTTTTTTTAAGTGGTGATAACGGCGACCTTTCCTTCCCTCTCTTAATGATAAGCTCTGTGGTTCACTGAGACGAGGGGGCATGAGGGAGAGAAAACAATGACATGAGGTCACAGATCAGGGCTGATGTCAGGACGAGAGCTGCGAGCCAAATGTGATTCAGACACACACACAAACACACACGCGCAAGCATATCTTCAAAAGCTCCGCTCTTATTAAACAGAAATTCACAGCCCAGGGCAATGATGAGCAATGCCAATATACTGTCTACCTAGTAAAAATGTGTGCTAAAATAATATTTTCCATCAGTTTGCCTTGATGTAGATTTTTCTTTATTTTTGCTGGATGAGTTTCACTCAAAATTAACACGCAGTATACTGCCCTACAGAGCCAAAATGCAGTCACTATATATATATATATATATATATATATTTTGGCATCAGAAAATTATAGAATCTCTAAAAACAGCATGTAAAAATTGGCTCTGGCCTGGTAATCTGCTCTACAAGCCACCATCTCACTTAACTGCACTCTGCTGCAGAGTCAGTCAACTAGCTAAAGCCAGAGAAAGCTAGCTGGCAAGATAGCCACGGCTAGCCTTAGCTGGCTCCCTGATTTTTCCCTAGCTTTTATTTGTGTAATTTAACAATATAAATGTTAATGAACCGACATCTTGATAAGTTGTTTTGTTTTTCCATATAACTAAATGAGGCGGTAGCTAAACCATGAATGGGGAAAAACCCCTCAGCTAAACTCCTGCTAAAGCTAACTTAACTAGCTTAGCAGAGAAGCAGTAACTGCAATCCCCACCTTTGACTCATGTGGAATTCATGTGATCTGGTGTGGTCCTGCTTTCAAACACAGTTACAGAAATGCATTTTGAAAGAAGATTACTGAAAGTTGATAGCAATACAAAATATTTCTATGAATCATCTTCTGAACTATCCTCTTTCATGTGAAGGTGATGAACATGATCGTCTCAAGTTTTGGAGAGTGAAAAGAAAAAAAGAAACCTTACATGGATATACAGCATATTATCTCTACGAGGTTTTAATGAGCCTTTTCTCATTAGAAACATGCTTGTTTCCAAACCTGACCGTGTCATGTTCCGTATTTATGTGTCCAGGCACACTGCAGCAACCCAAATGTGCCAGAGGCCCCTCAGATCAAGGTATTATTTCATACCTTCGTGCCTCATAAGGAGCCAAGTCTGTAGAGCCTCATCAGGCCAAGAAGAAAAGCGGACATGACATACACCATACATGGCCCCTTCAGTGAGGTCATGCCTCAACTCTGGGATTATCAGAGTAGCTGGACTCTGACATGATTCTTTCCTCTCTTTTACTGTAATTGAAAAGCTGCATTCTCTGCCGATCTGTTTCTCATTTCACAATTAGATACATTTGGCTGCAATGACGTTCGCATTGTGCGCGTATAACACTTAAACTGCATAAAGAATTGTTTCAAGTTTATAAGATCTCTTAAATCCAAACAAAGCCATTTATGTTGTAATCCTGTCACAAGGTTTTTAACCAAAATGTAGACGTGTAAATAGCATTTATCTTTTTTTAGAACATGTTTTTCTGTTTCAGGGCTTATAACGGAGAAAGAAATGCTAGCATTTAGGCCTTTCAGCAGTCTCAAGCTCTCATTAGAAATTTCACACCTATTGTTCTGCGTGACATAATTAAATTGAGGACATTCTGTGTTGACTGAATGAACTTGCGCAAACTAGGAAGTATTTTAATTAAACACCCAGGTTTTTCATGTCTCAGACTCATACCTGATCTATTTATATCTTAATCTATGGATTTCTTGATTGATTTTAGTGGCATCTTTGGTGAAAAAGTGGTCTTGTGGTGCATTTGGCTCTAGGGATGGCCCTGTTGGTCTGTCGGTCGTTTTGTACAGACATTCATGGTTACCAGAGGATGAATCCTAATGACTTTGGTGATCCCCTGACTTTACCTCTAACACCACCAGGTGTTAGAGGTAAAGCCAATACCATAAAAAATTGTATTTGTTTTAAATTACATTCCTGTCAGCCTCATGTGTACTTTGTGTTTGGTGCTAATTAGCAAATGTTAGCATGTGTAACTAAGATGGACATGGTAAACATTATACCTGCTAAACATCAGCATGTTAGCATTGTCATTGTGTGCATGTTAGCATGTAAATGTTAGCATTTAGCTCAGCCTCATAAAGCTGCTGGCATGACTGCAGACTTTTAGTCTTGTTGGACTTCGTCACTCGGCATCACCATCACTGGAGTTTGACTTTCTGCAGGGGTCTTTTTTTGGTCTATTCAACCCTAAAAACTCTAATTGCTGATCATGTTAACCACCCAGTCTTGCTCTCAGTTAGTATCAGTTGTAGATGATGAGAGGAAGAACCTAATGTCTGAGTGAGGCTTTGTTTGTTTGATCCCCATCTATGATTGTGATAGAAGCTACAAAGTGCACAATATGCAAGTGTTGGCAGTGGGATGAATGAATGGCTCTGAACATTTTCTCAAGGAGTGACAAAGCAGGGCAAACAGCAGAACAAAAGCAGTTTTGTTCTTTTAGAAGATAAGGAATTCTCTGCCTTCCCACAGCTCAATGTCATGTTTATTCAACACATGGTTTATGTAGATAATGCTTCTCCTCAGATTTCCTGATTGCCATGTTTACTTTACATGATTGTGGGCTGTAAAGTGGCAACAGCAGCAGTTTCTGCATGTGTGGCTATTTCTTAGAGTGCAGAGGCAAGAGCGCCGCATGAAGTGTAGGGGATGTACAATTAATACAATGCTGTGCGTTCGTGTGTGTGTTTTGGTCGAGAGGTGGGGACAGGCAGGCCGCAGAGATGAGCTCCCTGTTCTCCCAGTCTTTGTATCCCAGTCATTCATTACAAGCGCTCTTTGTGCCAGCCAGAGATCACATGTCACGATATCTGAACAGCTGCCGACGATAGTTGTGTGTTTGCGCTTCTCCATCGACACATAGAGGGAAGAGATCTGGTTTGATAAGATGGAGTGTGAGAATTTCAGAGAGCTGAGCAGTGGGAAAAGAAGAACGAGATGCTATGGTTTGGGATTGATAACTGTCTTCACTTCCTTCATTGTTTTACTGTCTAAAATATTTACAATACACTATGCCATAAAGTAGTACATTACAGTGCATTACAGCACTATCACAACACACAGCACCAGCACTATATGATCAAATGCAAAATTAATGTGGTCATAGAGTGTCATCTGAGAATCTGCCCCAGAGTTAACAACAGATCAATTTGTTGCTATAAGAAACTGGTAATGGATTGTGTTAGAAACCCTGTTAGGAGAGTCAATGACAGCTCCATCCGCACTGTCACTTCTCACTTGCTCCATTAACCTAAACCTGTCAATATTAGAGCTGGGAACACATCTGCACTTCTACTTACTGTGTAAAACTTGAACCTTTTAATTTTGTCTTATCAGTAAAAACTTAAAGCTGGGGTAGGCAAAAATCGGTGCAACCTATGAAAAACCTTCTGCCTGTCAAATTCAAATAGCTTTATTGGCATGAATGTAACAGTGACAGTATTGCCAAAGCATCAGATAATAATGAGATTAGAGTAATAATAAGAATAATAAAATAAATGTAAAAAAAAATTTAAATTAACGTTTCATAAAAATGAAAATTAAGAAAATAACAAAAAACCTTAAATACACATGTGAGACTGTGGGAGTGTGTGTTGAAGTTTGGTGTGTGCGTAGGTGTGTGTGTGTGTGTGTGTGTTGATGTTGGTGTGACAAAGACATATAATAATAATAATAATATTTAAAAATAAACATAAAAAAAGCTATTCATAAAATCAAGAAAATAGCAGAAAACTTATATACACATATGTTTAGTGT
>LKNJ01007297.1:0-13392 GCA_002120245.1 Maccullochella peelii
TTAGGCTCAGAGTTTGCAAAACCTGTTTTCTGGAATAGACGTGTATGCGTGTGTGTGTGTGTGTGTGTGTGATGGCATCGTTCTGTGTCTGGTCTCCTGCAGGTGTGTCTTGAAGAGCCAGTGGTTGTCACGGTAACACCGGAGTCTCACATCACACTGAACAGAGACGCCCCGCCTCAGCAGCCAATCAGAGGCCAGAAGAGGAGCAGAGGACATCCCCATGGTAACCATGAGTCTGACAGTTTACACTGTGTCTGAATAAATCAGGGCCTGTATTTATCAAAATGAAAAGATGAATTAAAACGTATTACTACAGGAAGCTTTCCGTTTCTGTCACGTGTGTTCAGTATGATTCCACAATAATGTCTTCCTGTACATGTATTGTGAGACGCTGCATTTAAGCAGCAAAACTGAAAGCTCCCTGGAATAATAAACTTGACAGGACATGTATAGCCTACTTTTTGGACCCACAGTAAAATAAAAATGTCCTGACAGTTCTGACGGAGCTCAGGACTCATCATGAGGACGGTTGCTTTATTCGAAATGATCTGACTGCATGAACTCTGAATCTTTTGACCAATCCTGTTGGTGCTGCCTGTTGGGATCGTTAACGATTAGAAATTATTGTGAAGTTACAACTTCTGTGCTACGTGTATAAAATTGCACACAGCGCTTCTTTCTTAACTTTGGGATGCACATATCGATCCTGCTGCTGTGTGATGGCTACAGATATTTAATGAACTGAAAGAAAAGAATCCTACATACGACAGTTGTCAGAACATCAGTACTGACGTTTCTGTAAAAGATGAGCTATGAATGTCAGTGCTGAAGTTAGGAGAAAAGCATGGCGTTCTGTGTCCTGTGAGCATTGGAAGCCTGTATAACCTTCAGATCTATATTTTTCATCAAGAAGTGGCTCTTAGGCTTCCTCTCATTTGCCGTGAGATTAGTTTCAGCAGCGTGAGAGCGAGAGACAGAGCCGACTCCTAAGTTGCTCCCGCCGGCACCTTGCCTGGCAGCTTCGTTGCCATGAAAGCGCTTTGGGAACATTTAGGTTGAAAAGTGAAGTCCATTTGTTCTACGCAGTTTAAGAGGTTGCATCTTTGTAATGCATCAGGACACAGCAGCACATTCTTATCGAACACATTTAACGCAAAGTGCTGCAGTGCTACAAGTGTTTGAGCTGTATTTGCTACTCAGATGTAATGTCTTTTCGTTTTTCGTTTTGCTTTATCATGAAAAGTTTAAAACCGTCTCCCAATAACAGAACCATGAGTTTTTTTTCATTATCTGTACATCTTTAAAAACATTAAACTAACGTAAAGATTCTTAGTCAGGCTTTTGTTGTCTCTAATAGAGTTTATTTGTATTTATTTATATTTACTCCTAATGAGTCAGACTGTCTCAGTGGCTGCTGTTAAGTAGAATGATCAATAAAAGCATTTTTTTCTTCCTCTCCTCTGCTTGGTGGAGCCCCCAGACAGTGGGTGGGGCCTCCTGAAGCAGCATCCAATCAAGATCCAGGCTGTCTGGAGAGGGCGGAGCTAAACACCACTCTGGCTCTGAAGGCGGAGCTTCAGTCACTGCAGGTTCACACTGTTTTTTTGTTTTTTGTTTTTTTTTGTAGGTTATCAATAAATCATCATTGAGCTGATTAACAACTGTTTAGTAGCTGGTTAATAACTGGTTACCTTGGTAACCTGTCTGTTGCCCTCCAGGGGGCAGAGTTTAACTCCCAGAAGGCCATTCAGGAGACTCTACAGAGTTCAGAGAGGACCAAAAACCTGATCAACACCAGAGCTACTGAAGGTAACACACACACACACACACACACACACAAATACACACACACACAGGGTGCTTGGTACCTAGAGGAGACATGTTTGGTGTTGCTGTGTCGAGTCAGAGAAATTCTGAACTTAAAGTAAACTATGAGTAAAAGTCTCAAATCTTGCCTCTTGGCTGCATTAAGCAGCGAGGTTAGTTCTAAAATGTTTCTACACCTAGAAACTAAAAGTGACTGTTGTGACAGTGGATTGTGCTGCAGGAGGCTCTTCAATCCTTTTTTGTGGAGTTTCAGTCGGCACCATCAGGCCATGTGGCAAACACTGTCACTACTGCAGCTGCAGCAATGGACAAGTCAAGATTTTAGTGGAAACTTAAATCAGGAAAAATTTTTAATTGGTTAATGAATTATAACCAATCATAAGGTATTCTTGTTATATACTGGTGGGAAGTACTGACAAAATGTGATATAGTAATAAATAATTGTGGGACATTTCATACTTTCATACTTTGGCCGGTATGATGGTGATACTGGTATTAAATTACATTCTATATGATATTAAAAAGGTCTTTAAAAAGGATGAAACTTGATTTGTCTCTTTTAGTTGCTTCACGTATAGAGAGCTTAAGTCCTGACATCACTTCCTGTCTAGCCTTTGTTCTCTTAGCTTCTGTAACTCGATACAATCTCTGTCAGCATTTCTCTCATTGGTCTGAAAAAAATGAAGCATGTTCCTGAGGTTTACTTCCATATTCTAGGCCAAGTGGTGAAAAGCAAAGTTAGGGTTGGTGGATGTTTGTGTGTTTTGTCCTGGCCTGGATTTTTCCTCCAGAGAGCACAACAAACCTCCACTTGGGCGGGTAACAACGAACTGAAAGTATGACTGACTTACATCTTTCCCCATGAAATTAGTCTACAGCTTGAAGTCAGAGTAGTAACTCACAACCTTGATTAAGTTTCTACTCTCGCGCTCTCTCTCTCTCTCTGTATGTCTGTGTCTGTAGTAGTGAATGTCTCTCGCTCTCAGCTTCTCTTCACCTCATTGGTCAGCGTTGACATGCAGGAGGATCAGCTGATCAGCCAGTTGTTGCAGGATAGGCTGCTGCTTGTCCCGCGCCCACGCTGCCATAGGAACAAGGCAGCAGATGGCCCTTCCCTCCTCCTCTTCATGACCTCTGACCTGGTCAGACAGAAGCCCCTCCCACCAGAGGAGCCAGTCAACTACAGGTCCCGTCCATTTACACGTCCCACCTACTCCACCTTTGACCTCTACAGACGACAGAGACGCTGGGAGACCACGCCCTGATACACACACACACACACACACACACACACACACACACACCCAAGAGATCTCTGATTGGCTGGAGATACTGAGGCTCTTATTGGTCAGACTGTGTGATGTCAATAATTATCTAATTAATTTATAAATGATTCATGTAAATGGAAATCTGTTTTTATTCCTGCAAAGAGCATATTGTTTTTTCCAATAAAATCTTTTCAAACACGTTCACCCTTGGATGATGTCATGACTGATGCTGTGCTACAGGTCGTTCAATCAGCAGGGATTGTAGATACAGAACAAGTGAAGTGTGTCCATTCTGTGTCAGTAAAGACAGGAGTAACAAACAGTAATTGGGGGTGTGGGGTGGGTTACAGTTAACCTTCAAAAAAAAAAAAAAGTTGCAAAAACTC
This sequence comes from Maccullochella peelii, assembly GCA_002120245.1. NCBI lineage: Eukaryota > Metazoa > Chordata > Actinopteri > Centrarchiformes > Percichthyidae > Maccullochella > Maccullochella peelii. The sequence goes on from LKNJ01007297.1 coordinate 3,482, forward strand.
AATTTCAAGGAAGCAATCTTAGATGAAATGTTGATATTGACTTAATTTCTTTTGTAAGTTTTGCCTTTTAGTTTGTTTAACTACAGGAAGAAGTATGTCCTTTATGCTGTGAAGCAGAAAGTGTGTAGCGCATCAGACTCTCAGCAGGAGACTGGTGGTACCGTGGTGGTAAGTAACTAAGTACATTTACTCAACTGCTACATTTATTTGTTAACGTTAGTTACTTTCCAGATTCAGATTAATAATACAAAATATAATCAACAAATAAATTATGAGAATATTATATCAATAAGACTTTATTACAGACTTCCCCCCCAGGGGGAAATTCATAAGCTACCCAGCAGCAATAAAGTAATATGTATAAAATATATACAAATACTTTTAAATTAGCCCCACATTTATCTACAATATTAAAGTGATGTACACATTAATGAATCAATAATCATAATCCAATAATATGCAATATTCTGAAATTGGCTATTCTGCAAAATGAGTACTTTTACTTTGGTACTTTAACTTTTTTTTGATGCTAATACTTTTTACTTTACTTAAATTTGAATGCATGACTTTTACTTAGGATTTCTACACAGTGGTATTAGATATTGTAGAAATTGAGAATTTTAAAAAATGAAAAAGTTCTAATTGAACGTGGTTTTGCAGAATTGTCCAATGTGTAGTGATAGGATTGCGTACAAAGTGTCGGCAGACCACGTCTAAAGGCATGGATGATGGAATTTTGGGTGTCAGCCTCTGTTTGGGTATATGGTAGGATTTCTTTTAAAAAACACACTGAGTGATCATGGAATATTTTCAGAGCAATATACAGTTTGAAGAACCTATCTGTTTAGAAAGGTTAACAGCTGTGCACTCTCAAATGTTTTTTAATTTTCTGGTTAAAGGGGCACTCCAGTGATTTTACACCTGAAGCTGAGTTTATTCACCATGAGGAGTGCTTCTCATTCACTTGGATAATGTCTTTTGTAAATCGGAGGAAGCTTTTTGTTTGAAAAAATAACCCTGATGATGTCATCAGTTTGGGTTTCAACAGAAAGCCTGCAAAATGGAGGTGTGGGGTTTGAAAGACCTGGGCATTTAGGGGCCAGGGAGGAGCTAATGAAAGATGCTATGATGTTGCATAACGAGAAATGTAGGATATAGAGACAAAAAGTCAGCGTATCTCACACTCTACTATTTTGATTTTGACCTTTCTTTTCTCAATCTGTGTATGTAGTCAGTAGCCTCTAAGTTCCCATTAAGTATCATGGCAGCTTCATTATGCCCCAGACAGCCAAAAAAACAACCCACTACTCCTATTCTTGTAGGTAATACTAACTGGACCCAGGTTTTCTGTGTGTCAGTCAGTTTGTGGTAATTATAATTAAACCAAACATTTTCTAAAGTGAGCACAATATGACTTAAAATAATAAAGGTCTTAAAACTAGATTTTGACACGATGCCCCTCTCTACAAGTCACGGCCACAAGATGAAAATTCCCTAACAAATTTGCAATTACTCAAATTGCCAGATGCTAGAAGACAGAAGACGTCAAAAATCCAGCCACACTGGAGTTGCTAGTATAAGGAACAACTTTATTGCGAAAACCTAGATGACACAGAGTGAAGTGGGGTTCTTTTGAGACCCCTGGTGGTGTGGTGCCTGGGATTGTTACCCAATTTGTAATTGGTACTACAGCTTTACTGGTGGTGCAGTAGGAAAGGCCATAGGGTGACCTAAATCAGTTGGTTTATCACAATGACTTCACACTGAACTGAGAAGGTGACAAGCATTTAATTGTAAATCAGCAGTGTTAACATGTGTATCATTAATACTATAAAAAAACAAAGACAATAATCATACTGTTAGTAGCAACTGTTAGTACATGCTGAGTATAAGACACAAGGGTGGGAGGGCGACACGGAGGTTCAGGATACGGAGAGAAGCAGAGAGGTAAGAGGAACACTGAATGTCTGACATGCTGTATGTGATCAGATCAGAGTCAAAGTGAAATGCGATTGTGGAGGGTTTGGTGTCACTCAGTGGCTTCAGAGGCAAACTGACACTTTGGATACCAGGTAGATTTTGACAAGGACTTTAAAAGAAAGGAACATTTTCTGTTCTTCAGTTACACAGTAAAAAGCTACATAATCAGGTGAGGTGAGACCAACACTTGATTATGCTCAAGTATTCTTCCACTACGTGGTTCCACTATTACTCCACACTGTGTATACTCAAGATCATGTGTGAAAACTTCTACTCATATTCAGCTTCTCTAAAAACATATTTTCATCTTCATTTATCCACGGAAAGATGGTTGAGCATGCTTTGCCATCTCAACATTTCACAAGCCATCCATCCAAACACCAATTCCAGCTGCAGTGGACAGGTCACAACCATTCACACTCACAGTAACCCACTGCACCACTGTGCCACCCACATTTCACAAGCCATCATGCAAAGTTCCATGGTCTGGTGCTTGTTCTGCAGCCGGAAAGTTAGGGTCCTTATATTTTGATATCTGGGTTAAACTGGATGTCGAAGACCTGTCTGAGTCAACATTACACTTCTACATGCTGTTGTTAAGTGGCGTCCCTGGGTCTAAAATGTCTATGATGAAGACAGCAAGGCAAAACCAAGGCACAGATAGCCAACTTGATAGCTTATACATACAACTTAGCTCCAGCTGCTCAGTGGCCATCAGTAGACAACTGGCAGCCTTTGTGAATGTGTGATGTAAAGCAGAGAACGCATGCATGAACATCTTTCCTTGGATTAAAAAAAAAAGTTTAGTTAATACGTAACTCTGTAAACTAATGATGGCAGACAGAAAACATGTGGGCATTACACACAATACAACACAAGTGTAATTATTACAGAGTATGCTGAGCTGACTGTTATGGGGGTGAAAGCTGTCAGTGCTGAATAATGAAGTGACAATGAAGATGTAACAGGCCATGCTCACACTAATGTGGATAAATCTGAAAAAGCATTTTCTTTTAATCCATTCTTTCCACCACACTAAGCTGGCCATTTATGACCCGTCATTCATAGTTATTTAAAGAGAACTACACCCAGGCTGAAAATCCTGCTTGTGCTGCCATCTAGCAGTTGCTGAATGCTCTGTCCACACCCTGTATGCTACAGCACTTTATAGTGCACTGCTACATCCACAGCTGGGTGTGGTCAGAAGTACAACACACCATACCTGGTCTGTTCAGACATGACAGACCTGTGAACCCATTAAAGTCAGTGCAACTGTGTTTCTTCTCCCAACAAGATGGAGTGTTGAGTTGCTCTTTAACACTGGTAGAGTCAACAGAAATAGAAAAATATGTTAATGTCAATACCCAGAATTACCTGCAATGAGCCAGTAGAGGGGGTGCACATTGCGTACCCTCTCACTATATACCCCTCCACCTCCAAAAACACATTTTCAAGTAAAAAGAAAAAATGACACTGATTAGTAACGATTAGCAGGTCCACTGCAATGTGTGATGCAACGTGTTAAAAGTCATTGTGAGTAATGACCTCTGCTGTTTGATGCGCCATGCTGGTCCTGAGGAGATTCCACACAGAGACGTTGCTCTCAGCCATAGCAGTGAGCCTGAGGGTGCTGCAGCAACCCCACCCCCAGGTCGCAGAGGCTCATTATTATTATTATTATCATTACTGTTACATTACACCCCACTCTCCGGGTCCCCGTCACGCAGAATATCCTTGTTTTAATTAATGTGAGCAGCTCAAGCTTTCCAGTTGGTTTCCTATAATATTTAAGAATTATTATAGGACACGGTCCTATAGTAATTTATCTGGTGTTTTTTGATGAGTGATGGCTCTGTCCTGTCAGTGTAGTTATCTTGATTTCTTGCTGTATCTTGATTGACTATGCTGTTTTTATACTGTCATATTGTCATGTGGTGCTGTCAAGATGGGTTTGAAAGGGCGTGGTGAACCTCTTTCGTATTAAAGTAACTAAGTGTAGGCCAAACTGTAATACTGTGGTTTTATTGGCTAAATTACAAACACATTGCATGTATAAATTGGTTTAGCAAGAAAATCACATTGAAAAAATATTATTAATCTTGCATAAGATCATAATGCAACAGCTGCAGCAGCCTCTCACAAAATTTTAATGAAAACATTAATCAGTCTATACTTGAATTCAGTCCAACAATAAGGAAATATTGACAATTTTTCTATTAATTCCCATTGTTTTTAATGAGTAATGGAAAATGGAAAACACCACTAATTACAAAAACTGTAGGTTATAATTCACACATCAACTATCCTATTCAAAACCTGATCTAGCTCGGTGAAATTTGAAAATGAAACTAGATCATGATCTTGCAAAATCAGTGACCACACCTTCAGTAATCCGCTTTTTCACTGAGCGTATAACTTGTGTTACTAATGACTTAGCCTAGTTGACACAAGCATCTTAAAATAAATGCCTCCTTTCAATTTTGAGGTTAATACTTCCACTAGGTATTATGTGCTCAAATGACAAGTTTTATTCGATCTGTGTCAAGTAATAAAAAGAAGTCAATGACAAGACATGTGGGTGTAGTTACTCTTTAAAAAGGTAAAGGATGAACAAATTAAGCATTTTTCTGTTGCTTTGGCACTTAAATGTTGACTGCACACATCTTAACCACTTGTGTCTGCCAAAAACGTTCAACACATAAACAGCATCCTCAGTTCTATCCATGTAAGTGTGGACATGGAGGTCTGAATGGAAAAAGAGGCTAGCAAATGATGAAACTCAACAAAATCCTACAGTCTAATCATTTACTTTATATTCCCTACAGTCAGTTATATCTGCCATTAACGCAGGTCAGAATTATAAAAGGCAGCCATCTTTTCATAAAAAGCAACTTAAACCAAACGTACACATCATCCGCCTCTCCACAGCATGTTGGATGACTTGATGCTTACAAAGTTTGCAGACAAGAGTACTTTAGAAACAGATACAAAGTGAATAGGGCAGGACTTGGCACAGCAGCAGGTTCACATTTTTATATTGGAAGTTTTTGAGGAGGTGTTCATTTACCTGCTTTACATGCTGTAACTATTTTGGTTGCTGCTTGGTGTTGTTTCTATTAACAAATGATGGGTTTCTCCTTAGGATCACATTTAAACACAGTTGACCTAAGCAAGGATGACACACTGCATTGCCAAATGTTTGTGGACATTCGAACATTCCACCCATATGTGATAAACGTGTGCTGCCTCCACTCTTCTGGTTTCAGGCGTTCCACCAGATGTTGGAACCTGGCTGCAGTGATTTGCTCCCATTCAGCCACAAGAGCATTAGTGAGGTCCAACACTAATGTCGGGTGATAAGGCCTGGACTGTCCACATACTTTTGGCCATATAGTGTACCATTTACTGTATATAGCAGCTATCAAGATGCCATTGGGAGACTTATGTTTACGCTTCCTCTCATTGTGCCATGTTGTGCTGCCTGCTCTCCCCTGCCCTGTATATGTCACCATCCTTAAAGAAAATATAGATGAGCTCACATTCAAAAATATATCCGTATTTGATGCATGTCTTAACGTAAAAACTCAAATAGAATTTCTCATTTAAAAACTATCCACTAGTTTGTCCCATAATGAAAAAAAAAGGAAAAACAAACTTAAAAAATATTTTCTCCATCTCATTTTTTATGTGTGAAAAAAATAGCTCTCTTTTTCCCGTTGCTCATTCCGATTGGATGAGGGGCATCAGCGTTCCTCTGGCGGTGCAGGGAGAAGGAGGCTGACAGAGAGATCAGAGGTGGCTCTCTGATTCACATTTTTCAGCAGTTCCGTTCTCCAGCAGCCAGGTGGACAGTCCCAGTTCACTGAAGTTCATGTTGCTCTCGTTGAGCCGTCGTACGCGGTAGGTCTCATAGTGGATATTGTGTGTCACGTCTTTCAGGTCCTGCAGGTGAGACCTTTGCAAAAAACACAAACAGAAAGATTCAGAACTTGATATTCATTTTGCTACTCTCTATCTGATTAATCGGATTCAGACCAATATGCAATTCATGAAAGTCCCTGTGGATGAGGTGGTTAGCTGGTCCTTCTTCAGGAAGTGATACATTTTACTTATCTGATATGTCAGTCCCCCAGCAACTGCTTGATCTAGCAATCACAAGAAATAACCAATCCCTACATTATTTGAGAGAGCTTGCAGATTTTTACAATTGCTTGATTTCCTGTTGAGAATGTCGTCACACCTCCTGCAGTGCACACCACAAGACACCCAGAGGAACACGGTCATAAGCCTTGTCTGAGTGGGCTGGGCTATAATTAGAAAAGGAGTGGTTCGTACGACGTGTTGTCCAACCACGTCGGAAATCAAAAGTGTTTATACCACACTCGAAGGCAGGGTCATAGAGAAGGGGCAGCCGCGAAGACAATGATCAACCACAATCTGAGTTTTGACTAAGGTTCGGAGTCTTCTTTCCGGCACCAAAATTATACCAGTGGGACTAATTTGATTGGAATAAATGTAAAGAGAACTAAAAAGTAAAGGAGTGGGGCTCCCTGGTAGCTTAATGATTAAGGTGTGCACCACATAACCGCAATGTCCTTGGCTTGGGGTCCACAGCCAGCGGACCTTTGTTGCATGTTGTACCCCTCTCTCTCCCCGTGTTTCCTGTCTCCTTCTCTACTGGCTGTCAAACAAAGGCAATATTGCCCAAAAAATAATCTTTAAAAAAAAAAAAAAAGTAAAAAAGTTCCAATCATTAAAACTCAATAGACAGACAATCCAACGAAACTGGAGTCACAGTGCAGGCACGGCTTTTAAAAGCAGACTAAAAACATATATTTTTTTGCAAGCTCTTAGTTAGGTTTAAAGTGTGTGGTTAACGGCTAAAACTTTTAATTTAGAATGAGTATTATTATTATTATTCCATTTTTATTATTATTATTAATAATAATAATAATAATAATAATAATAATACCTTCTTATCTTATTCCCTTTTTATTGTAATTCCTTCTTATCTTACATGTTTTTATATATGTAATGGTATGCAAGAGTTGAGCTGCACCTTTGTTTGTCTTCTTCTCTGGTGCGGTAGTCAGGGAAAGAGTTACAGTGCAGCATGGGAGGACCCGCACACAGAGAGCAAAAAAGGAATTCAGACTAGAGTCTGGATTTTAAATACTTCTATTTCATACATTGCAGGGCTGTACAGACAGAGAAGAAATGTGCAAAAGTGCAAATGTTTCAGTCCATGTTGGACTTTCCTTGGTACAAAATGAGGCTTGTGTTACATCTGCCCCAGTAGGGTTGTCGGCCACGCCCTCGGCTGCCCAGCCTGGGGTGAGTGAAGACAGGTGTGCAAGAGCCGGAGCAGAGTTCACCAGCTGCAAACAGTTCTGCTGTCAAGACCACTACTTATACTCCACTCTGCCAGCTTGTAGTCACTATCTGTTAGTCTGTGTTTCCAGCCTGTTTGATCAGTGAGAATCAGTTTGTGTTTGATCCACATGATTAACTCGTTTCCTCTGTTTTGTTTCCCTGGTCTTCGGTTTGGCTGTGTCCCTTCACGATTCTGGAATCCTGCCCTCCTGCCACCCGTTTAGGTCTTCCCTGCCCCGCCATGTGTCCCAACCTCTCCCCCCCTGGGGTTCCCTGCTGCCGCCCCTGCCCAAGTCTGTAATAATAAAGCTCCACTGAAATAAGTCCCTCTGTCTCTCTGTTGTCTGCACGTGGGTCCTCTGGTTCAGCTTTGCAACAGCTTGCATGATGAGTCACCCTGTATGTGTCAGTGACACTTTGATCTAGGGCTTGATTGAATTGACACAGATGAAGCCAATTGCCAGCAGGTTAAGTCGTACAAACACATAATATCATTCCATAGCATTGACACATTCTCATACATATACTGATATATATATATTGGTGTACAAGCAAACATTTGTACATATATACACACATACAAATGTTAGCTTGTACACTGGGAATGGGACCCACTGGTATAAAAAGACAATAAGATAAAGTTCCAGAAAACAGGTCATATCTAATTCTTCATTTAAGCCACTAGGGTGTAGCATTTTATGGTAGAAGATATATTTGCATTCACATTGGAGTAAAATTTGATCCACATTACCACCACAACAATTAGGAACGTGTCTTGCAACAGTTGATTTAGGATCAGCACGGCGGATAGCACTTTTATGTCCACTGATTCTGAATCCTTGTTTTTCCTACATATTGGATGCCACATTTGGTACATGCAATAAGGTAGACAACATTATTAGAGCTGCTTGTCATCAATTTTTTTTTTTTTATCACAAAGCTGGTAAAAGTGACACGCCTCTCTGTCCGGTTACACAAGAACATACTCCTGCAGTGCACCCCACAAGGCATCCCGAGGAACACGGTCATAAGCCTTCTCCAAGTACGCTGGAGGGGGTAAGGACTGGGTTATATTAAAAGGATATAAAAGGAGTGGTTCATAATGCCTTCTTATCTTACATGTTTTTGTCATGTATGATCTTTGCCTACTTTTGCTTTTTATGTTGAAGCACACTGAGTATGAAATGTGCTATATAAATAAACTTGACTTGACAGTGCACACTGCTTGACTGTAATCTACATTCCGTGATAAAAAAAGCTCAGTGGTGCATTGCAAAAGTGTTTTGTATCAGTGGATTATCTCACACTGCAGTAAATAGAGAATAATAGATTTGATGTTATGTAAGGGATAAGCCATGATGAGCCGTGTGGTTCAGAGGAGGGTTTGCATTACTTTTGATAACCACACAGCTCACCAGGGATCACTCCATTAACATTAGCACCAATTACTACCAATGTCCTACAATGTGAATGAACAATTCTGAAGTCAGAATTGTTCATTCACATTGTAGGACAATGCACTCTTTAATTGTAATCTTTATCTGCACTATGTCAACATTTCAATTGAAATGAACTGAATGCTCCAATAATTAGGAGAAGCTGTGGCCTAGTAACAGCCGAAACAGCTGGCTTCCACGTATGAAGATTAATTCATGAACTAAGATTTAGTCAAGAACGAGTTCTGTACTTCACATGAACACACATGAGCCAGCTCCATTCGCTGATTAAAGACCTCGGAATGCTTTAATGAACTACCTCGTACTCTTCGAACACAGGAATCTTAGTAACAACTGTAAAACCTGATATACATTTAGACTGCTTTTCTCCTGTCAACCTTCATCAACTAACTTCAATGATTTCTTCATCCAAGCCATCAACGTGTCTCTTAGACCCCGTCCCAACTAGGCTGCTTAAAGAAGTTTTACCCTTAGTTAGCACTTCTTTAGATATGATTAATCTGTCCTTATTAAAAGGCGATGTGCCACAGTCCTTTAAAGTAGCTGTAATTAAACCTCTTCTTAAAAAGCCCGCTCTTGATAGGTCTATAGTTTGAATCCAGATTCAAACTATAGACCTATATCTAACCCTCCCTTTCTCTCTAAGATCTTTGAGAAAGCAGGATTCAGTCAGGATTTAGAGTGCATCATAGCACAGAGACAGCTCTGGTGAAAGTTACAAATTACCTTCTAATTGCATAGATCTTAGTGCTGCATTCGATACCATTGACCATCACATTCTATTACAGAGACTAGAACATTTAATTGGCATTAAAGGCATCGCACTAAGCTGGTTTAAGTCCTATTTATCAGATCGATATCAGTTTGTACATGTTAACGATGAATCCTCTATGCACACCAAAGCTAGTCACGGAGTTCCACGAGGTTCTGTGATTGGACCAATTCTATTCACCTTATATATGCTTCCTTTAGGCAACATTATTAGGAAGCACTCCATACATTTTCATTGTTATGCAGATGATACCAAATTATATTTATCAATCAAGCCAGATGAAACCAATCAATTAGTTAAACTTCAAGCATGCCTCAAGGATATAAAAA